>OX456524.1:132043005-132330388 GCA_949748255.1 Eustalomyia histrio | reverse complement strand
CTTAGGCGCGGGTTCGATCCCACCCCGTCTATTCAACTTTTTTTTTGTACATTTTTTTTTTTTACATTTTCTTAATACTTTTTTTTGTTTACTTTTTGTTTTTTTAACATTAAAGAATTAATTTAAATAAAGATTTAAATAAATAAATTAATAATCCATGAAAAGGCTAAAAATATAAAAATGTTTATAAAACCCTCTGATACAAACAAAATACAAACGATTTTGTTTATATATTTTGCTCCGATTTAAAAGAATTCATGAAAAGATTTTTAAACCATTTCTTATGTGTATATTAAGAAAATTTTATACATAATTCCCCTTTGAAAGCAACTATTTTAGGTCATAACTTATAATATTTTATAAAAAAATTTATAAACTATTTTTCTTCAAATTTTTAAAATTAAGCTAAAGAAATTAAAAATATTTTTCAATAAAAAAGCGAAATAAAATCCCAAATGTAAATTTGCCAGCTAAATCAAACGTTTTTGTAGAAATAAAACACATGCAGTTCTAGTGATTTCTTTTAACGAGTTGTAAAAAAATATTTTTTTGGTCGAAATTAGTTTTTTTTACAACTAAAAAGATTTTTGAAAAAAATAATATGACAACACTGATTAGCATTATGTTTGTGGTTGTTATTCTTTTTTTTATTTTATTTGTTGAACTTCTTTTCTTTCGCCTCTTCACCTTTTATACACAAACAACAAACACATACAAAGATATACCTAAAAACCAAACAAATTAGTTGTGAACGAAAACTGTTTATTTACTTCTATTAACGATGATTGCGTATGTGCTTCAATGGCTCAGTGGTCTAAGCACTTTGTCATAAATAGTTTTATTCTTTTATTCGCGCGATCGATCCCCGTCTCTTGAACTTTTTTTTACATTTTATTAAGACTTTCTAATTTTATTTTTTATTTTTATGGGCTAAAAACATCCAAATTTTTATAAAAACTAAAATTTTAGAACTGTAATATGACCTATGGATACGTCTTGTATAGCAAAAGATCGAAAAAAGTTATGCCGAAAACATACATTTTTTTTAAATACATATTTTCTGGAACCATAAATCTTCCCGAGTCCAAGTTTTAACACCAAACTAAATGGTTAATTTCGTCTTAAATGCGTCCGTATATAAATCTGTCCATTCCATCTATGTCCATATATAAACTTCAGTTTTTCCCAAACATGGTGAAGGGTATATAAGATTCGGCATAGCCGAATTTATCCGCTCTTACTTGCTTTTGTTTATAATGTTTTGCAAATATTTCAAATTGAAGTTTCTATCTCATTTAAGCATACATTTTCGACAAAGCAAAGATAGTAATGCTTTATTCTTTCATGATCTGTGACTTAATAATAATTATGTATGTTGGAAAAAATTATATTGGACATCTTCTTCAATCGAAGGATTAACAAGTCTATATTTTTTATTTTTCTTGCAGAGCCTGCTGTGGAGATTATTGATGTACACCTCGGGTCTTTAATCCGCCTGTCAACATGCTTACAATAAGGGACAGTCAGTGCACTCACTTGGGCGATATATTAAGAGATCTCTCGAGTACAAGAAGCACACTTTGTCTACTGTTACATTCAGAGATGTCAAGCGAAATTTGTGGCTGGTTGATACCATCACCGAGTTCATTACGAGTTTGGTAAGTGTATAATAATCAGATAATAAGGCGTTTGTCTAAGTGAATGACGTGGCGATCACGTTATCGGGAAAATATACGAATATTCTGTGGGTGCTCATAGAGTTCTTACTGAAACTTCTCTCTGACAGGGTAAAACTGAGAAAATTGGATATAGTTTTTTTTTTCACTTAGAATAGGTTCAGGGAGGCTGCAATATATTTGGGTATAATCCTTTATAAAGGGCTACTGTAGAACCTGAACACTCGGGCTAGAGTATCAAATACTGCCATCGCCACTTACTGCCGAAAAAGGACCATACACTCAGAAAAATAGTTAGTAGAACAAATTTGTTAATGGTTTTCAATCCCACTTCACTATTTTTGTACTGATTTTTGGTAAAAAAAAATATTATTTAGCAAATATTTTTGCTATTTACATTTTACAAATTACAGAATTTTTACAGAATATTTACAAATTTTTGTTGTTAGTTTCAGAAATCATTTTACAAATTTTTGAAAACCGATTTGCTAAAATTAGCAAAAAAAAAAAAAAAAAAAATTACTAACTTTAGAAACGTGGATATTGAAGGAAATGTTATTTCTAATTAAAACTAAAACCTACAAATTTAAATTGCCTAAAAATGTTACATGTCTAAAAATAGGACATCCACTAAAAATAACACTAAAAAGTTTTTTTAGTTCTAAAAATCAGCCCTAAAAACAATTAAAATTTGACCTTAAAAGTGCAAAAAAAAATTTTTGCAAAAAATTTTTCGAAACAAAAATTACCAAATTTAGGTTTTAACAATTTTTAAGATTTTTAAGCCTTTGATTTTTTTTTCAAATTTGTATAAAATATTTCTTGAAAAACATAAATAAAATAAATAAAAAATAAATTTAAAATTTTGTACTAATATTAATAATATTTAGTAATTTTTTTTTTGCTGATTTTAGCAAACAGATTTTAAATTTCACTTAACAAAAAGTTTACTTAAATTTAGTAGCGGCAGCTAAATTTTTCTAAAATTTCATTGTACTACACGTCATCAGACATGCGTTGCTGAGATTAGAAAAAAATACCTCTGGGCTCGAATTAGCAAAATTTACCGTAATAACAGCAAAATTTTCAGTTGCCGTTACAGACTTTTTTGGCGAGTCTAAGAGTGAACTGGTGCATCAATTCTCGTAACGTCAATTGGCTTTTTGATACAGTTATCAGACTCAAACTGATGTGTGGGGTATTCCGCTGGAAAAGTGCTCTCATCGCATATAATTCGAGAGGACCTTACGGTCAATGCCCTTACTGATTACATGCCCCAACGAAAGCTCTACTGACTAGTCTGCCTTGGTTATCAGTAGACCTTCCCGCGGGGCAAGAGGCTGCGAACACGGCTGTAAGGCAGGCGGCTATTGGGCCATGGAATTAAAGATCGTTTGTATATGTCAGGATACTGAGAATACGAGGGCAGATCAATAAATACGTGACTTTTCGAACTTCTCTCGTAGTTATATAAAATGCAACACTGCTGCCATTAGGTACTACCTTTTAATAGACTACTGTCAAATTCTGAGCAAGTTCCGTCATTTACTTTGCGTTTAACAGCTGTTCAAAGCATACAACCTAGTGGATTTTTTTAAAATATTATTTTTACGAAAAAAAAACCGTCAATCAAACCAAGGAAAAGATAGATAAACACTGTGGGGACTCTGCACCATCGATTTCAATGGTAAAAAGGGGGTTTACTGACTTTCGTTGTGGCCTTACAAGCTCAGAAGATACCGAACGTTCTGGACGCCCAGTTGAGGTATCTACCACTCAAAACAATGATGAAATAATTCCTGATATAGTGTTGGCCGATTGAATGTGTGATAGACTGTGGGAGACATAGGCATCTCACATGGCTCAGTGGTTTCAATTTTGTACGATCACTTGGGTATGAGAAAGCTTTCCGCAAGATGGCTGCCGCGTTTGCTCACAATCGACCACCAACGGAATCGTGTGACAGCTTAATTTCCATGGCAAAAATCCATGAAGTAAACTACGAATTGCCCCCTAATTCACCATATTCTCCGGATTTAGCGCCCAGTGACTATTTTCTATTTCCAAACCCAAAGAAATGGCTCGGTGGAAAGAGATTTAGCTACAATGATGCCAATTTTATGGATCTCGAAAAATCCTACTGTTAAACGCAAAGTAAATGACGGAGCTTGCTTAAAATTTGACAGTAGTCGTCTATTAACAGGTGGTACTTGATGGCAGCAGTGTTGCATTTCATATAACTGCGAGAGAAGTTCGAAAAGTCACGGTCTCATTGATCCGCCCTCGTGTATGTTGATTATTGCACTTCAGCACTCTTGTTCAATATTGAGTTTGTGACTTGTATACCGGGCAGATCTGAGTTGATGTGCCAGGGCATTCCGATCGCGAATCGGAGGGCTGCTCTAATCGATGTGGTTATTAGCAAGATAACT
The DNA here is from genome assembly GCA_949748255.1 of Eustalomyia histrio. Lineage (NCBI taxonomy): Eukaryota > Metazoa > Arthropoda > Insecta > Diptera > Anthomyiidae > Eustalomyia > Eustalomyia histrio. The sequence continues at coordinate 132,326,280 of OX456524.1, read as the reverse complement.
CTATTTATAAGAGAATCTAAATCAGTGATCGGCACTCATAGCACTCAGGGGCCGAACCCAATCGGCAATTTACACGTACACTACACGAATATCAACAAATCTCACAGCTAAGAGCACAAAAAATACAATTATTTCATTCAGTAGTACGCTAACTTTCAACAGAGCAAGTACAGGTTGGTTGAAAAGTTCCTGCGCTCACCAAGAGATGGCACTGCTAGTTCCAAACTTTTTTTCTCAAGTTGGTATAACTGTCCTGAGAACACATGCAAAGTTGCAAGTCCCTCTGTCAATTCTTTCTTTGTTTACAAGCCATTTGAAGTTGACCTGTCATTGATTTTTTTTAATATGGCTAAAATTGAATATCGTGCAGTCATTAGATTCTTTGTTTTTAAGGGTTTGAAAGCAAAGGAAATTTATGAACAATTGTTAGAAGTGTATAAGGAGTCCTCACCTTCAAAACGCACCGTTGAATTTTGGGCTGGTGAATTTAAACGTGGTCGTACCAGCCTTAAAGACGATCCACGCGAAGGACGACCAAAAACTGCAACCACAGCAGAAATCATTGAGCAGGTACATAATATGGTTAGTGAAGATCCAAGTTTGACTAAGCGTGAAATTGCTAATGCCATAGGCATATCAGACGAACGAGTACTCCATATTTTACATGAAGAATTACGTATGAAAAAACTGTTTGGAAAGTTAGTGCCGCACACATTAACAATTCAACAAAAACTGGATCGAAAACAAATTTCTCAGCGTAATTTGGAGCGTTTAAAGCCGAATAAAACCGACTTCTTGCATCGTTTTATAACTATGGATGAGACTTGGATCTACCACCATGATTCTAAATTGAAACAAGAATGTTAATAGTGGACTAAAGCTGGTTGTTCAGCTCCAAAGCAGGTGAAGTCACCACGATCAGCAAAGACGGTTATGGCATCAGTGTTTTTGGATGTAAAAGGAATTTTGTTGATTGATTATCTTCAGAAAGGTAAAACAATCAACTCTGAATATTATTGCAGCCTTTTGGATCAGCTGGATAATGAAAATTCGTGAGAAAAGACCTGGTTTAAAGAAGAAAAAAATCATTTTTCATCAAGACAATGCACCTGCTCACAAAAGTGTTTTGACGATGGCTAAATTCAAAGAATCAAAGTACGAATTGCTTGAACATTCACCGTATTCACCAGATTTGGCTCCCAGTGACAGTGACTACTACCTTTTCAGAAATCTCAAACAATTCCTTCGTGGGAAGCATTTTTCGTCGAATGAATAGGCCATAGCAGCCGTAGACGGTTATTTTGCAGAGCTTCCGGAAAACCATTATAAGGATGGGATAAAATTATTGGAAGATCATTGGAACAAGTGTATTGAGCTTCTAGGGGATTATATTGATTAAAAAAAATATATTTCGTAACAAAAACAGTATTCTTTCATTTCGAGCGCAGGAACTTTTCAACCAACCAGTATATGCCGCTTTGTTGAAAAAATAAAGTACACTCTTAAAAATTTTTTATTATAAAAATGTGGAACGTTAAGTGGGTAGAATTTTTTTTATTTTCTTTAAATATATTAAATGAGGCAGAGTGCCTTGTATGCAGTCGAATAATTATTATTATGAATTATTTTTATTTTTTTTTAATATAGAAAACAAAAAACATGAACTATTTAAATTCAATGAATACGGATATTCTCTTATCGATTAATTTCATTTATTAATTTATTCATTTATCATTTATCTAGAAAGATAAAATAATTTCTTACGGTGTAAAACACCAATACATTCATATTCTCTCTTTCTGCCGACCACTGATCTAAATGCCTTTGTTAGGACCCATAGTGTTGCCGCTTTAAGTATCACAATGGTAAGACGTTTTGCAGGTTCCATGTAAGCTAGTTTAATGCATAACAATTATTACGAATGTCATATCTATCAATTCGCATAGCTTTAAGCTGCGCTTATTACTTAAAAAGTTATCCACCCTGCACTTTTAATAGGGGAACCCCTAGATAATTTCTTATATGCGATCCTGCTACATTCTACATTTTACATTGTTGTATTCACGTAGTACAAATAAATATGAATCATTTATTTTAATAATAAAACCATGACTTTTTTGAACTCATATAAACAAGAATCATGCTAAACTTCACAACTTTGTGAAAAAAAAAAAAATTTAAAGGAATATAAAAATATAATAAAACACGATTTCAACACCATTTTGACAAGAGGTGGTATTTTCCCATTGTTTTTGACAGTGACATTGTTAATGATTTTTCTTATAAAATTATATGGCAACAACAAAAAAAAAATAGTTATCCCAACACCAGTTAATTGTACTAAACATTGAAAACAATAAATATTGTAAACATGATTAAAACACAACACAACATTATTACACAGTATACAGAAAAAGGCGTGAGGAATGCTTTTCTCTATAAGCAAATAAATCATTTTTTTTTTATTTGTAATAATAAAAAAATAATAAAAATTATTGGAAATAAGAATAAGTTATCAATATAATATGCATATAATTATAAAAATAAAATTATGTATAAAAAAAATGGCCAAACAAAAAATTCTTAATGAATGAATAAGTTAAACAAATATAAACTTGACCTAATGATATTTACAAAGGTTTTTTTATTACTAAACAACAACAATAACAAAATTGTATTTATATAAGATCCTCCCAAGACATAATGGCTCCATTGCTTACCTACACCAAAACGTCTTCCCTCTTTCATTTATTCATATATTTTTTTTCATTTTGTTGTAATTTAAAAACAAAATTACATTTAACTATATTTTTTTTAATAATTTTTTTTTTTAATAAAATAAAATTTTATTCAATGACTAATGTTTAAGGTCGTTTGTTGGTTGTTGAGTTGGTTGGCTTACTGGAAAGAAAAAAGATGATGCTATAAAAATTTTTTATTTTTCATCTAACTGAAATGCTTTAAAACACGTACTTGTAAAGTTTGCATTTTATATTTTTGTCTATTAAGTATTGTACGAATGTCTGCCTGCTTTGCAATGTTTTTCATATTTTTTTTTTCTTTTTTTATATTTTTGTGTAAGCAGTGGTTTTTAACTGTTTAGTTGTCGTTTTATTTTGACACATTTGAAACTTTTTTGTTTTACTGCAGCTGTTAAACAGGTGTTCTAAGGTAGTTAAAAGTACCAGTATAAAGTTAAAAGTAACTAAATCTATGTTTAGAATAATATGAAATTGAAACTAAAAAAAAAGTTGTGTTAAATCTTTGGTTTGGAATATAAAGGGTGGTTAAATTTTAAGGGCCGATGTTGATTTTGAATAAAACACAAATTATTAAGGAAATTATTGTCATTTCTTTTTACTATGATAATATGGTATGGTTCAATTATGTATGGAACAAAATATCGGCCAAATGGACGCCGCGACCTCGGCGGCACACCTCCATCCGATGGTACAAATTTTCGATGACGCTGAGGCATAATTGAGGTTCTATGCCGTTAATGTGCCGAATTATTTATTCCTTGAGCTCTTGAATTGTTGCTGGCTTATCGACATACACCTTTTCTTTCAAATAACCCCAAAGAAAGTCCAACGGTGTCAAATCATATGATCTTGGCGGCCAATTGACATAGCCACCGCGTGAGATAACACGGCCATTGCATTTGTTGCGCAAAAGAGTTATTGTTTCGTTAGCTGTGTGGCAAGTGGCACCGTCCTGTTGAAACCACATATCGTGCACATAAATATCTTCCAATTCAGGCCATAAAAAGTTCGTTATCATCTCACAATAGCGAACACCATTCGCAGTAACTGCCTGACCGGCCTCATTTTGGAAAAAATATGGCCCAATGATGCCGCCAGCCCATAAAACGCACAAACAGTCACTCTTTGTGGGTGCACAATCACTCTTGGATTATCATTCGCCAAATGCGGTAATTCTGCTTATTGACGAATCCACTGAGGTGAAAATGTGTCCCATCACTGAAGATCACTTTCTTCGAAAATTGATCATCCACTGTTGCCATTTCTTGCCACCATTCTCACCATTGACGACGTTTGGAATGGTCAAGAGCCTTAGTTCTTGAGTCAATTGCAACTTGTAAGTGTGTGCAAGTCTTTATGTATAATGTTCATCAACGACGAGCGTGAGAGGTGCAATTGTTGGGCACGACGACGAGCTGAGGTGGATGGCTCTTAAGCCACACTATCGCGAACAGCAGCAATATTTTCTGTACGAGCTGCACGAGCATGTACCGGTGTTTTCACATCTCCTACAGACCCGGTTTGTTCGTATTTTTGCACGATTTTTCCAATTGTACGCACATTTGGACGATTAAATTGACCGAAAAAATCACGAAGTGCACGATATGTATTTTGATTTAAACGCCCATTTTCATAATAAGCCTGAATAACTTCAATGCTGCTCGATTGTGTATCTTTTCATGGTTCAAATTGAGTTAGTCTGAAATCGAGAAATTTCAAATGAAATGCAGAAAAAAACTTGACGTTTAGGTGTGGTTCACATTCAACATCGGCCCTTAAAATATAACCACCATTTACCAGATTAAAGATACTGCTTCTCATCATAATCTAATTTTAATAATAAAAATAATTCTGTACTTAAAAAAGAACAAATTATTTATCGCACTGGCTTACTACAGCTTCCCGATATAATCCAAATATCGAAAAATCTAAATACCTCCTCGCTTAAATCGCATGAATTAAAATACATTTCTTAGCTAGACTTGCGTGTATATATAAAGCAACCCATTTAGGTCTTCAAATCTCCCGGTAAAGGAACAAATGTCACCTCGAGCTTTCATATAATAAATCCCTTAGCGTTACATTGGGCAAAAGATGTATCCCAGTAACTAGAAAATTCTGACCCCTCTCTTTAACTTGAGCTTCTAACATACCCAGTAAGTACTGCACAGAATGACTCCTGGGACGATGAAAAGTCAACGGCCAGAAAGTTAGCTCCTTTGTTACTTTTTTTATGTTTTTCACATGTGGTTTATTAATTTCTTGCATACCCCTAATGGCCGGGAATTAAACTTAAGGCAAGCGAGTTGATTCTTTCAAGCCGATTGAGATACCGAATGCATTCCAGGGCCAATCCTGATGACACTTTATAGGCTTTATAGGGCTATAGAGCTTCAAGCGCAGTCTGGCTGTCTCTTCGTAGGAAATCAGGCCCCTTTGTAGCACAGACATAAATGACGAAAATCTCTGTCTAAAAAATGGAGGAGTATTTGTTCAAGACCAAAGTATGCTAAAACCCAGATTCATAGACAGCCATATTTCATATTTTGCTGTCCCAGGCCAACACTTCCTCACAGCTTCCTCATCAGCCTCTTCAAAATTAATATGATTCCAAAATACTTGATGAAAACTTGCTGCGGCACCATCCTATCCGCAATCTTTGAGGCAATCCCTAAAGATATCAGCAATATTCATGTAACCCTTTATATCACCACGCTTCAATCTACGGAATTACCGTAGTCTAAGAAAGCCCATATTGCCAGACTTCATTTAGGAAGTATGCAATGGCGCCGATGGCATCCGTCGGACACGATAATAAAATCTCTTGTGTGTAGCCCTTGTAGTTGATTGTTCAAACTTTCTTCGCCAAGCCAGCAGGGCGGCGTAGGTGATCATAGGTTTAACAATAGTATTGAACGACGACCAGTAGACCATTTGTGGCTTTAGACCCCACGTCCTTGCAAAGAGCCTCTGATAGGCATAATATGCCTTCATAGCCGTTTTGGATAAGAATTCAAGGTGTTCATTGGTGGTAAGAAATTTTGTCAAGATTTACCCCCAGGTAATTTACATTGTGCGTATTCTCCAGATCTGGCCCCCAGAGACTATTTCCTGTTCTCAAATCTCAAAAGAATGCTCGCTGGGAAGAAATTTTCATCGAATGAAGAGTTGATCGCCAAAATTGAGGCCTATTATGAAGCAAAGGACAAATCGTACTACAAAAATGGTATCGAAAAGTTGAAGGGTCGCTATAATCAGTGTGTCACCCTTGAAGGGAACTATGTTGAATATGGTAGGCCGGGGACTTTTCAATTGATCTGTTATCATTGTATCCTAAAGTTTGTGTCTTAAGTCTTTTGCTAATCGATGGATTTTTTTTTAATATCTCACAAAAGTAGTTAAGCTATTTTTACTTTGATTGCGTCTAATGTTTAAAACATGACGTTTTATATTTTATTCATATAGTTCTTATAGAGATGAGCACGAATTTTTTAAAAAATATATATAAAAAACTAAGTTTTTTTATAACTAAATAATAAAAAATTAGCTTAGCTTTACAAATAGCAATCGTTGCTGGGACAGAAAAAAAATCATACACCTTAAATAGCTCTAGTATAAGGAAAAAAACAAAACTAATAATACTGAAAATAAAAACAAGTCGTGATTTTAATTTAAAAAAAAAATCTAAATAAAAATGAAATTAGAAATAGAAAAAAAAAAAAAATAAAAAATAATTGAAAAAAGTTAAAAGAAAATTATTTAGATAGAGTAATTGATACTTAAATTATATCAAGGTCTTTTAGATCGTAGATTACTCCTCTTGTACACATGTTATTTCTCAAATTGAATGATATTAAACTAAAGTAAAAATTCTATCTACCAGCAATTTACGGCTGGTGATGAAAGGATAATTAACTCATCATCTACCAAATAAAAACCAAAAAAAAAAAAAAATAAATAAAAAACCCTTCATAACTCAATTTACCACACACATTCACTAATACCAAGCAAATAACATGGTGCAGAAAAAAAAACTCAAATACAAAATGTTTACTACAGATGTTCAGGAAATGTTTATTTTTTTTTATATTATTGCTGGTAGTAGTCATAGTCATCGTCGTAGTGGTCGTTTTTTGTTTTTTTTGGTCCTCTTTTTAAACATCAAAATGTTGATTTTTCTTATAATACTGACCCTTTTGGTAAGCGTGTCGATAACTAAATCATCATTATAACATTTTTTTTTTTTTTTTTGCTATATATTGAACGAAAAATGCAATTAATTTGTGGGCGTTTACAAATTGGGGTGTTACCGTAAAAAGAAGAAGATGAACAGAAAATAAAATTTGTACGAAAGTAATAAACAAAAAAATTAAAGCAAATACTGACAAAATGTGAACCCAAAATTAAGGTATAAATTTAATATTATGAACAAAAAACCAATATATATTTTGATCTAGATTTTAGGTGTGTGGTATGGAACAGAAAAGTTGTAAAAATTAAAAGCGATAATTAAAATGTTTTATTTAAGTATTTTTTTTTTTTATAATAAAATGGTAAATTTTTTAAAAGGACACTTATGCAGAACTTGAGTATTTTAATTTGAACTGGTGAAAAGAAAGTCACAGTGGCCCCCAACTGAGTTTAATTTTCCATTTTTAAAAAACAAACGATTTTTTTTTTCGAATCGGACTCTCTAAGTAAATGATACCCTACACCAAGTACAATTAAATTCATGGAAACGCACACAGGCGTACTGACATCATTAAATCGACTCAGAATGTGATTATGTGACGATCAGCACAAAATTATTTATACCCTGAAAATGTGTACAGGTGTAGGGTATACAAATTTTACTTACTTTATATTCTGTTGACTATATTTGAATAAAATCTCCCTTAAGGCGTCTTTCATAAGCTCTGCTTTATAAGTAGGCGGCATAGGTCAAAGGCGTGTGACGCTTTCCATACATTAAAAAAAATTTTAATTGATTTATATAATAAATTTTATTAAATTCAAAGTTCGCATGGATTTTTTAATAACATTTTCAAACAATGCTTTGAATTTTAGAGGTATGAGACAAGGGAGCGTGGCTTTTTCCTTACAACCTTAAACTTTGAATTATATTATTTCAGTCATGGTTAATTTTATTTAGGGCAAATTTGGCTTAGCCTCCACCAACATTATTCTTTAAGTACTGTGGCAAAAGTAGGCGGTATAAGGGCGTGGTATATCTCAAAATTTTGAATTGTTTTGCTAAGATATCTGTTAAAAATATTTAATGTACAAAATTTGGTACAGCATTTATTTACGATATGCTTTGGCACCTGCTCAAAAGTAAGCGTAATAGAGTAAGGGGGCGTGGCACTTCCATACTATTAACAATATTAAAAGCTACTGGGTTCTATTGAGCGCATTTGGAAAAAAAAAATCGACGTGACATCTTATAACAACTTTCTTTAGCACTACTTTGACAGTGGGCAGGATAAGACAAGGGGGCGTGGAGTCTACCATATAACTGATTTTTTTAAATTTATATGTTTTCGTTTCTCGTTACTAATATTACAGGTAAAATTGACACAGCATTTACTAGAAGCATTCTTTAGGTTCTGTATCAAAAGTGGGCGGAATATGGCGAGGGGGCGTGATACCATTTCTACAACTCATAAACTTGAATTTCTTTACTTCGGTCTCTTTTAATTATGTTAAATGTAACTTGAAACGTTTACTTGCAACATTTATTAGTGCTAACTCAAAAGTGGGCGGCAGGGCATGGCATCTTCCATAAGACACCTAAATTTTAAGTTATTTTTCCTTGATCACTGTTGACTATTGTATAAATTTGTCACAGAGTTTATTAATAACATTCTTTAAGTAGCATATTAAATGGGCGGCAGAATAGGACGATATGGGCGTGGCATCTGCTTTAAAAACACAAGTTTGAATTGCTTTACTTTGGTCACTTTTAATTATATATAAGGTAAATATGTCACAGCGTTTGTAAACACCATTCCTAAAGTACTGTACCAGAAATGGGCGGTATAAACCCAGCAAAACCACACATTACAAAATAATGAGTAAAGTAATGTGTAGCCATAAAGGCTCATGGATTACTTTACACCTTACTTCACAGATGAATTTTACAGGCGATGAGCCTCAAAGTAATTTGTATACCAATTACTTTAGAGGTGATAATGTAAGGGGTTACTTATATGGTTACGGGAATGGAAAAAGTAATGTGTCTAAAAATTGGTTGTTAAAAAAAAGAGGAATTTTTATTAAAACAATTATTACAAATATTTTGAACGTTATTAAAAATAATGTGGTCATGATGGGAATCGAACCTGGGAACTCTGGTTGACAACTCATTACCAAAGTTTTGCTGGGAAACAAGGGACCGAGACACTTCCCACGTCAACCAAAATTTTGAAAAAGTTTATTTCTATACCTGTTAATTACATATATTGATATATGGTAAAGCATTTACTTACAACAATTCTAAGCATTGTCAAGGGTGGGGGCGGAATATGAAAAATAGGCGTGGCATTTACCATACAATCAATAATTTTAAAATTTACATACAATTAGCTACAGCTTCTTAGAACAAATTTCTTAAGCTTTGTTTTAAAACTAGTCGAAACATAACTAGTGGGCGTGGCACCCCTACACAATTCCAAATTTCTAATTACTTTAACTCAGTTTCTGTGTAATGTATAGAAGCAAAACTTGGAAAGGCCTTTTCTAGCAAGATTTAAAAGTTGTGTACCAAAAGTGGGCGGGGTAGTAGGAGGTGGCCTGCCACCTTTTATATAACTAATTTATAAAGAGCTTACAAGGAAAGTAAGCCAGCCTAAATACTCTGAGTTTGCTGAAATGTTTTGGAATAAATACATCTCTGATTGACCTGTCTCGGCTTTTGGGCCATTTCGGAATTTCAGGGCTTCATAAATGGATTAAAATATGAATATTCTTTTTAATTATTTATTTATTTATTTTAATCAAATAATTACTAATACCCTAACCGAGCACTAGCAACAAAGGCCATCGGTTCGTTGTAGCGAAAACAGACCAGAGCCTCTGGTGGGAATCGAACCCACGACCCCCGCACTGATAAGCTTACACGCTACCAACTAGCCTACCGGGGCGCTTATATAATCTTTTTTTTTATTTTTTCAAGCTTTTAAAGATATTTAAACTAAAGGAAAGCGGTTTTTATTGATTACTTTTTGTTTGTTACTTTTCTGTAATAAATTCCGCAAAAACCCCGCTTTAACTTTTGAATTTATCCAGAGATTTTCAGCAAATGCAACTTGGTTATTCCAAACTTTTTTAAATCTCTTTTAAAAAAATGAGCAAGAGCTATATCTAAACAATAATCATGCTCAAACTATTTTTTTGTTAACAATAAGTACTCACTAAAAAATAAATCCAAGTGCCACATAAATTCTTTGATCTTTAGCATTTAAATTTTATGCTCAATGAAATTAATCCATCATTTAAAGCAGCTGATTGTCTATAAAGCAAAACGTTTTTTTTCTTAATGATTTTGTTTAAAAGTTAAACAGACAAAAAACAAACAAAAAAAAAAAACAATTCTCTACAAATTGCCTGACAATTATTTTAATCCTTAGAACGTGTGTTGAACGTACTTCATTATAAACAAAACAAGGATTTTAACATACACAATCCTTTTGAAAACATCACTACAATGAAATGTCTTTTAACAGTGTTTTTTTTAACAGGCATTCAGGCAAAAAACCAAAATTAATATTTGTATTAAAAATCATAAATACTTTCATGCAAGAAATATAGATGTACTTTACATTTGGCATGTTGAAACAAAAGAGATTAAAAAATATGAATATTTTGTGGAGGCTTTAAATGTTGTTACAAATCTTTAAATAACAACAATAATATTTTACTATAGAAATTTTAAATACCTCTAATTCTAGACACATGTGAAATTGGAAAATTTCCTTTTTTTGTTTCAGTTTAAAATTAAGCCATTTGTATGCAGACATAAATTGAATATGAATATGAATGAGAATGACTATGACTATGACTATGATATTTTTTTTTCGGTTTTGTATAAACCACAAAATTATCAGATAATTTCTTTTGAGACATAAAGAGAAAAATATAAATTTATATTTACTTTTGGTAACATTTTAAAAGTCAGTAGATGATTATTTTATTTTATTTGCTATATATCCTTTATAATCTTTAATACTTTTTGTTTTTGTGGAAATTTTAAAGTCATAACATATGTTGTTAGGATGTATTTTAATGTCTGAGTTTTACTAACCCCGCTGTTTAACTTAGTTTTTATATTGTTGTTTAAATGTGTATAAATGTTTAGGTAGCCTAATTATATGGTCATGGTTTATAATTATAGTTTCATCAACAATTAATATAAAATTAGTTTTAAATTTCACCCAAAATTGTTTTTTTTTTTTTTTTAATTGATTTGTTAGATAATGCTGCTGTTTACTATTGCTAATGATTCAACGTGGGAGTTTTTCGAGTTTTTATTGTTTCAACATTTTTTTTTTTTTTAATGAATAAACATATGGATATTGTTTTTGTTAGGAAAAAGTATGTTATAAATACTAAAGACTTAAGACACAAACCTGAAATTAATTATGTAGAACAAATGAAGGGAAACTTGATATAATTATGAGAAGAGCTCGATTAAATGTTTTGTTTGTTTGTTTATTTTAATGATAAAGAAACTTTTTCTTAAAAAATCACTACACGGTGATACATTATTGCACAGTGGTACTGGTTATTAATTTATCCATTATGATAGTTGTCCTCTGCTAAATGGTAATAATATTTAAACTGCTTATAAATTTTAATATGACTTCCAAAGGTATAATTGGCGGACAACCGGTTGTACTTGTATTAAAACCGGTTGGTGTTTAAACCCGGTTCTTTTTATTTATAAAAAAAAAGTGAAAAAACTGTAATGAAGAAAATCACAAAAATTAAAAAAAAAAAAAAAATTTAAACATTTTTGTTAGGTTTCTTATTTTTAGAATGAGCTTATGACCTTTTTTATAAAATATTTATTATAATTATTTATTTCGTCCTCACATTGAGTCACTTCTTCAAGGGAATTTTTTTATACACACACAACACAGTACAACAGCCAATCTGGGGGGTGAGAAATTCCAAGTCAGGGTAATGGTACTAGGTCAGTATAGTAAAACCCTCAAAGGGTTTGGCGTTCGTATGTGTCAGTTTTTTTTATGACCTTTTAAATTTTGTCCTTATCTTGATGTTTTTTCGCTTAGTTGTAACATTTTGGCAAAAACGTAGTTTAACATAACTCGAGAACCACTTGTCCGATTTTGATGAAACAAATTTAGAAAAATTAAGAATTACAATTTCTCTAATCTGTTTCTATACCGTTTTCCTATATGTGCAACACTTTCGAAGTTAAAAATGAATGTATGAAGGGAAAAAAGCATTTTTTGCCTAAAAATTTAAACATTTTTTTTTTTTAAATTCATAAAAAATCCAAAATGGAAAAAAGTGCCAAAACTAATTACTTTCGCGTAAAGTCACATAACTCATGAGCAAAAAAAGGCATAGATCATGAAAATCGATGCACGCGTTTCTCATTTATTCACAATTAGGTAAATGTATGAATTTCAAAAATTTGCTCCAGATATGCACAACATTATTTGGAGAAAACATTGACACTCACAAGCCGAACTCTCTCATATTTTTTCTACTGCACTAAAAGAGAAATATTGATGTGGCAACACTGGTTCTGTAATGTTCACATAAAACATGCATTGTCTTCTCTTTCTCACACTGGTTCTGTGATTTTTGTCATTCAACAAGTGCCGATGAACGCGAACAGTAAAAGTGATTTTTCTCCAGTTTTTTAAAAGTGAACAAAACTGAACAGAATATGGAACTGTGCAAGCCAGATATAAATAGCTTTTGCTACTGCTGTGGTCAATATGTCTCAACACATAAAAAAAGGGGAAATTTCAGTACTGATTTTGTTCAAACATACGAGATGTACTTCAATCAAAATGTTATAGTGAACGAAAATTGGGTACCAAATATAGTGTGTAAAAGCTGCTACAACCGTCTAATGGATTGAAAAAATAGAAGACGTGAAAGTATGCCATTCGATATCCCAATGACTTGGACTAATCCTGGCGAAGGTCACAATCCATTGAATTGCTATGCATGTGCGAATAAAGGAGCCGCAAAAAGGATAAGAAAATCGTATAATTACGTTGGTGTTGCAAGTGCCGCAACACCATTGCCTCATTCGGACCACATTCCTGTGCCAAAAGCTTCTAGCCCAGATACTTTCTCTTCTACGACTGCTCCGACATATCATGCACGTGATGATACCCCATATGAGCCATCAGTATCCAATGAGCCAATTTTAATAAATCAAAATAAGCTTGATTCAATTGTTGCCAAGTTGGAATTAACACAGCATAAATCGGAAGAGCTGGCTTCCAATTTGAAATCAAACAATTTGTTGGCACACGGTGTGAAAGTCACAGCTTATCGAAGTCGTCAGGCAACACTCCAAAGTTTATTCCTTGTGAATGATGAAAAAACTTCTGCATATTGCCCGGATGTAGGAAAATTGATGGACGCAATGGAAATAAAATATGAAGCAGATGACTGGAGATTATTGACAGTTCAAAACTCAGCTTGAAGGCGGTTTTACTGCATAAGACCAATAAAAAACCTTCAGTTCCAATCGTCTATAGTACAGAAACGAAAGAAACATATGATGCACTGGAAAATATTTTAAAAATGGTTAACTACGCCAAACATATGTGGCGCATATGCTGCGATTTAAAAGTTGTAGCAATGCTTTGCGGTCTTCAAAGCGGCTATATAAAATATATGTGCTTTTTGTGCGATTGGGACACACGATTTTCCGGTGACCAATATGCATGCCACGGATGGAAACTCAGAGAGCACAGCGGGTTACAAACGGCCAATATTATTCGTGAGCCTCTAGTGCCGAAGGAGAAGATATTGCTGCCTCCACTGCATATTAAACTTGGAATTGTTAAGAATTTTATCAAAACTGTCGCCAAAAGAGATGAAGTTTTCTTGTGTTTGAAACTAATTTAACCGAGACTCAGCGAAAGTAAAACTAATGAAGGTAAGTTAAAATATCACATTAATTTCCCATGATTTTCCATCTTAACAAATTAATTTTTTCCAATCAGGCGTAGTAAATGGTCCAGATATACGAAAGCTGATTAAAAGTGACGCATTCAACAATATTTTGATTGACGCTGAATTGAATGCATGGCAGGCAATCAAAGAAGTAATAGAAGGCTTGTTGGGAAAGCATCGTTCTAACAACTACGATGTTTCTGTCGCAAGGATGTTAAGAGCATTCTCGGAAATTGGTGTCCACATGTCCTTGAAAATCCATTATTTACATCATCATCTGGACTACTTCAGCAAACAATTGGCTACCGAATCTGATGAACAAGGTGAACGCTATCATCAAGTTGCTATGCCATTTGAAATGAGGTAATACTGATTTTTTATTTTTTCAAACTCATTTTAATAAAACAAAAACTTACAGATATAGAGGCAAAAAGTCGCCGAGTGCAATAATTGCGGAAATTTGCTGGTGGAGTAAGCTTGTGTGGCAAGACAAGGATGATCTTGATGATAAAGAATTTTCAGGAGATGCAGAAGGGCAAACAGTGGAGTCACACATTGACATTATGTGTGGTTCAGAAACTGATGATAGCGATGAATGCGATGCCACTAGTCCCGAACAACCACCATCGAAAAAGTCTAGGCAATATTTATTAAAATAAACAAAAATAAATAAATAAAATAAAAATAAAAAATTATAAAAATGTTTACTTAATTTTTTTAGTAGTTTATGGCCAGAAGTCTGGAGTTATTGGGGAAAATTTATAAAAAAAGGCGATAAATGACACTTTTTTGAATAAAAACAAGTATCAATATTCTTGTCAAAATGGGATACCTTCACTTAATTGTAAATAAAAGCAGAACGCGTTAATCGATTTCTATGATCTATGTCGCATTTTGTTTATAGGTTATGTGACTTTACATGAAATTAATAAGACTTGATCCTTTTTTCCGTTTTGGATTTTTTATGAATTTAAAAAAAAAAATTTTAATTTTTAGGCAAAAAAATATTTTTTTTCTCCACAAATTTATTTTTACCGGCAAAACTGTTGATTATAAAGAAAAACGTTATATGAACGGATTAAAGAAATTGTGATTCTAAATTTTTTTGAGTTTGTTTTAGCAAAATCGGACAAGTGGTTCTCGAGTTATGTTAAACTACGTTTTGCCAAAATGTTACAACTAAGCGAAAAAACATCAAGATTAGGAAAAAATTTAAAAGGTCAAAAAAAAAAAAAACTGACACATACGAACGCCAAACCCTTTGAGTGTTTTACTATACTGCCCATGTACCATCACCCTGACTTGGAATTGCTCACCCCCCAGACAATAATCCCAAAAATGTTCCATAGTGTTATTAATTAGGGAAAATAATTAAGTATATAAAAATTTTCCCTGAACAAGTCACCCAGTGTTATGATGAAATATTGTAATAAATAAATAATTATAATAAATTTTTAAGCTGATTTTAAAAATTATAAATTTTCTATATTCTACCAGCAAATTTCTGACAATAAAATCTATACATATATTTAAACACAAGATGTGCCTGTTTTCATACTAAAAAAAATCAATATCCTGTAATTTGTATTTTTTTTTTTTCAATATCCACAATATTCTATGAATATTCATAAGTGTAAACTATTAAAATATGTTTATTAAAATAAATAAATTAATATAAAATTTAATCACACCTTTAAAAAAAAAAAAAAAATTAAAAACAAATTGTTCATACATAATTATTGTACCTTTAAAGTTTTAACATTAACATACAAACAACCTTCAATTACTTTTGAAATTCTCGCATTTATGACCATATAAAGTTTAGAACACATATTGCAAGTTGCTGGAACTTAACAATGTCATTCTAATGTTGATACTTGGTGCCTGGTCTATGAAAGCTGGTTAAATTCTTTGTTTTTTTTTTTTTATTTTTTGCTACAACAGTTCAGTTGTTGTTGCAAATTTGTCTGACACATGATGACGTGATAACAATAAATGTTTGTCTAAAATTACAAAATAATTACTAAATATGTTTAATGATGTCATAGGAATAATGTTAAGAATTCAAGATACTTAATAGCAATTTAATAATTTAATGCAATAATTTTATGGATAATATGTGATCAAATATTTGAAGGTTAAGATGAATCAGTTGATAAATAA
The DNA here is from genome assembly GCA_949748255.1 of Eustalomyia histrio. Classification (NCBI taxonomy): domain Eukaryota; kingdom Metazoa; phylum Arthropoda; class Insecta; order Diptera; family Anthomyiidae; genus Eustalomyia; species Eustalomyia histrio. The sequence continues at coordinate 132,310,186 of OX456524.1, read as the reverse complement.
AATGCAAGAAATGGTAAAATTAAAAAAATGTTAATTATACTTCTAGAGAAATTACAGTGCCAACCATGCACAGAGAAAACAGATTTATTGTAACAACTGAATTTTTTTTTAACCAAATGGTTTGGTTAGAGCCACCAATACAGGTTGGTTGAAAAGTTCCTGCGCTCGAAATGAAAGAATACTGTTTTAGTTACGAAATATATATTTTTATTCAATATAATCTCCTAGAAGCTCAGTACACTTGTTCCAATGATCTTCCAATAATTTTATCCCATCCTTAAAATGGTTTTCCGGAAGCTCTGCAAAATAACCGTCTACGGCTGCTATGGCCTCTTCATTCGACGAAAAATGCTTTCCACGAAGGAATTGTTTGAGATTTCTGAAGAGATAGTAGTCACTGGGAGCCAAATCTGGTGAATACGGTGGATGTTCAAGCAATTCGTACTTTAATTCTTTGAATTTAGCCATCGTCAAAACACTTTTGTGAGCAGATGCATTGTCTTGATGAAAAATGATTTTTTTCTTTTTTAAACCAGGTCTCTTCTCCAAAAGGCTGCAATAATATTCAGAGTTGATAGTTTTACCTTTCTGAAGATAAACAATTAACAAAATTCCTTTTGAATCCCAAAAAACTGATGCCATAACCTTCTTTGCTGATCGTTGTGACTTCACCTGCTTTGGAGCTGAACAATCAGCTTCAGTCCACTGTAAACGTTCTTGTTTCAATTTAGGATCATGGTGGTAGATCCAAGTCTCATCCATAGTAATAAAACGACGCAAGAAGTTGCTTTTATTCGGCTTAAAACGCTCCAAATTACGCTGAGAAATTTGTTTTCAATCCAGTTTTTGTTAAATTGTTAATGTGTGCGGCACTAACTTTCCAAACAGTTTTTTCATACGTAATTATTCATGTAAAATATGGAGTACTCGTTCATCTGAGATGCCTATGGCATTAGAAATTTCACGCTTAGTCAAACTTGGACCTTCACTAACCATATTATGTACCTGCTCAATGATTTCTGCTGTGGTTGCAGTTTTGGTTGTCCTTCGCGTGGATCGTCTTGAAGGCGGCTGGTACGACCACGTTTAAATTCACCAGCCAAAAATTCAACGGTGCGTTTTCAAGGTGAGGACTCCTCATACACCTCTAACAATTGTTCATAAATTTCCTTTGCTTTTAAACCCTTCAAAACAAAGAATCTAATAACTGCATGATATTCAATTTTTTCCATATTAAAAACTATCAATGACACGTCAACTTCAAATGGCTTGTAAACAAAGAAAGAATTGACAGAATGACTTGCAACTTTGCATGTGTTTTCAGGAAAGTTATACCAACTTGAGGAAAAAAAGTTTGGAGCTAGCAGTGCCATCTATTGGTAAGCGCAGGAACTTTTCAACCAACCTGTATTAATATGTTTGGCGCAACCGAAATTCGGTTGTCACTATGAATCTGTTTTCTCTATGTATTCTTATACAGATTCATTGTAACAAATGAATTTATTGTCATCCAAATGATTTGGTTGGAGCTACCAATATATTTACTTGGCGCAACCGAAACTCGGTTACTGCAACAGAATTTCGATTGAAAGCAAATATTTCAATTGTATCAGAAAAGTATTTGGTTGGGAAAACTTAATAATTCGGTTGCTGCAACCAAAATATGCAACTGCCAAGAAATTCGGTTGTCACTATGAATCTGTTTTCTTTAAATATTCTCATATAGATTCATTGTAACAAACGAACTTCTTTCCTACCGAATTGGTTTGGTTGCAGCCACCAAACTGAAATTCGGTTAATGCAACCGAATTTCGGTTGAAACCAAATATTTAAATTGTATCTGAAAAGCATTTGGTTGGGACAACTAAATATTTCGGTTGCTGCAATCAAACTATATGTTAAGAAATTCGGTTGTCACGATGAATCTGTTTTTTTCGAGTATTTTTATACTTTTTTAAGCCCTTTGCAACGTAAGATTTTGGAAGGCCCTCAAAATAGCCTTCCTGTTGCAGAGATGTGATATGACCCAGGCCTTAACTAATTCACGCACTTTAACTCGTCAGTCTCTCAAAACTACATCGTGTATTTTATTACTGATTTCCAAAGTAACTGTCTCAACTGGACGTCTTGATCTAGGTTCATCATTTGTAGCTGTACGATCCAATTGGTCCAGATGTGTCATGTATTCCCTCTAACTCATCTTGGATTTTCCTAAATGCTTTGCAGTATTTGATAGCAGCACAAAACTGATCTTTCTATTTTTTAAAATAGCCATAGTTAAGTCAAATAATTCATTGTTAAAAAACTTAGTAATGTTTTTTTTCAAAATTTCCCAGTCGTCTTTTGCAACTTGTTTTTTTTTACCAAAACTTATTTCATTTTAAATTTTTAATGCTCCTTATATGCTATTGTAAAAACTTATGGATTTGCCCTCGTAGAAATATATTAAAAATATTGTTCCTTAAAATTTTTTGGTGCTGCAATCAAATTTCAGTTCAAATTTTGTTGTGTCATACATTTTTAGTCATATCAACTGAAGCTCTGTTGGAAACTAAAAAAAAAAAAATATTTTCTTTGTATTTTCCTCATCTTTCAAAATTCTTATAAATTAATTTGAATATCTGTTTTTTTAAACACACGTTTGATCTCATTTCACTAACTAGCTAAAAGTTATAAAGATTTATATACCATTGTGTTGTTGTTGCTGTTGTTGTTATTACTGTTGACTAATAAACATGTTATCCGAATGATTTATATCATGACTTATAAATTTTGCCCTTCTCAATCAATAAATGTTAAACATACTCGGACGTGGGAATTTATGAAATAAAAATAACTTTTTACCTGATTTTTTTTTTCTTTCAAACAAACTAAACAATATCAAGTAATCAATTAAAAACATACAAAAATCAAATGATTTTTTTATCATTGTAGTGCATCAATAATATACAACATGATTAAGATATAAAATCAACTTTAAGAAACTCAGATTTTTTCTTCAAAAAAAAAAAACATTAATTTTATTGTTTTAAAAAAACAAAGCTTGTTATATATACGTTACAATAAATATTGAAAACAAACATAATTTAGAAAGTGAGTTTATTGGTCAAGAAATTGATTTGGGAACTAAATTTTTAAACAGATATTTATAGAAACTTTAAAAAACATAAAAATCACGAATAAGTTGTCGAAAAAATTAGTTTATGATGATTTAACAAAAAAAAAAAAATATTTAAAAAGTCTAACAAGAAATCAATAAAATAAAAATTAAAAGAATGTATCAAAAATTTTTGAAAAAGAAAATTAAAAAAGACTCGTATAAAAGGAAACTTCCCCTTTACCACATCTCTATTGCCCGCTTTGAAGAAAAGAAGTACAGGATAAAGTGCCAGATTCCACAGAAGTGTAGATAGAACATCGCCTGAGGTGATATGAATACCATCCAACTCTGCCGTTATGCGCCTATTGGTCAGCTTTTTGCTTTGCTTAAAAGCTTCTTGCCGGGCGATATGCTCAATTGATGCTTGTTTAGCCAACCAAGGGATTTTCCCATCGGGGTTTTCCTCCAAAACCAGGTGCATCAGGAGTTGGTTAAATTTTAAGAGCCGATGTTGAATGTGAACCACACCCAAACGTCAAGTTTTTTTCTGCATTTCAATTCACATTTCTCAATTTCAGACTGACTCACTTTGAACCATGGAAAGATACACAATCGAGCAACGCGTTAAAGTTATTCAGGCTTATTATGAAAATGGGCGTTCAAATCAAAATGCATATCGTGCACTTTGTGATTTTTTCGGTCAATTTAATCGTCCAAATGTGCGTACAATCGGAAAAATCGTTGAAAAACCGGGTCTGTAGGAGATGTGAAAATACCAGTACATGCTCGTACAGCTCCTACAGAAAATATTGCTGCTGTTCGCGATAGTGTGGCTGAAGAGCCGTCCCCTTCAACTCGTCGTCGTGCCCAACAATTGCACCTCTCACGCTCGTCGTTGATGAACATTATGCATAAAGACTTGCATTTACACGCTTACAAGGTGCAATTGACTCAAGAACTAAAGCCTCTTGACCATTCCAAACGTCGTGAATGGTTAGAATGGTGGCAAGAAATGGCAACAGTGGATGATCAATTTTCGAAGAAAATCATCTTCAGTGATGGGGGCACATTTTCACATCAGTGGATTCGTCAATAAGCCGAATTGCCGCATTTTGGCGAATGATAATCCAAGAGTAATTGTCGAAAAACCAATGCACCCACAAAGAGTGACTGTTTGGTGCGGTTTATGGGCATCATCGGGCCGTATTATATCAAAAATGAGCCCGGTCAGCCAGTTACTGTAAACGGTGTTCGCTATCGTGAGATGACAACGAACTTTTTATGGCCCAAATTGGAAGATATGGATGTGCACGATATGTGTTTTCAACAGGACAGTGCCACTCGCCACACAGCTAACGAAACAATGGCTCTTTTTCGCGACAAATTCAATGGCCGTGTTATCTCACGTGGTAGCGATGTCAATTAGCTGCCAAGATCATGTGATTTGACACCGTTGGACTTCTTTCTTTGGGATTATTTGAAAGAAAAGGTGTACGTCGATAAGCCAGCAACAATTCAAGAGCTAAAGGATGAGATAATTAGGCACCCTTTAATTAACTACCCTTTATATCAGTTCCGGTCTGAAGCTAATATGAAGGAACTGTTTTAAGTTGGCTACAACATTCTTATACTCAACCTTGTCTTTCCATAATTTCTTGATGGTATCTCCACCGGTGCATTTTCATCCAGTGAAAATTCTATATTTTTATGGTCACAGAATTAGTGTTCATTACCAATTCTCCAGTTTCTTATCTTTCCCTGTAGAATGTCCGACGCGGATACAGTATTAGGCTTATTACCCTTGTTACATACGTAAAGGTTTGAACAAGTATGTTATAAGTTCTAAAAGTATCGCATGGCTTTCATTTGGGTTAGTGCTACCCCAGATAGGATAATGTGGGTTAGCGTCACCGCACATAATTACATTGAACTCAGCCAGCCTTTTTTTAAAACAGATTTGTCATCTTCATGTGTGAAATATGAGCCGAAGTTATATCTCTATTCCACACAGGGAGCTGTGGAGGGATGAAAGGATGAATATTAGATGATACCAATGGAATTCATTTCTACACTGATGGCTGCAAATTGGACGGCAAAACTTTATTATGGTTTCTTTTGTGGGGATCAGGGAATGAAAATGTGCTTTCGGTTCCCCGACCATTACACCATTTTTCAGGCGGAGGTTGTGGCTGTTACAGAGTGCATTCGGTTTTAAATTGTGACTGATTATTCTGGGGATGCAGTCATTTTCACTTCCGGCTGCGGTTAGAACTCTCAGTGAAGTCTGAGAAATAGCTTTAAACTGCAAGAGGGCGATGAGCGCATATTCCGACAAAAGATGTCTGAGGGGGAAATAAGAGACCAGGGATGGAGCCAACCTGGTATCTGTTAACCTTCATAATCCGAGACGAAAACGTCGATGATGAAAAACGGAGCTTGCACAATGGACAATAAACATACGAAAGGAGATCTGGAATAGGGATATTGATAATGCGATCACAAGGGTCCTGAGAACTGACCCGATGTGAGCAGGACATATAGAATCTTATGGCTGGGGCAGAAGAAACAGGCCAACATGATGGGAATTCTTACAGTCCACTCTACACTACAATCATACCTTTTTAAATTGAGTTGAAGTGACTCTGTGGTATGTAGGGTCTCTGGAAGAAAGGCGATCAAACACTGGAGCGTGTTGTTTTTTCCCGGATTTCGCAAGGAAGAGGACAAGTCCTTGGCACAGGGACATTATACCGTCATTAGGGTGCTTGCGGGAAGTTGATTTGGAAAAACTGAAGGATATCTGAGGCAGACTGAATTCTTCAGGTAGACCTAAATCTTTATTATCTCGTAGTTTTTCTGGAGAGAGCAAAATATCGCAGCAAAACCACACATTACCAAATAATGTGTAAAGTAATGTGTAGCCAAAGGGGCTCATGGATTACTTAACACCTTACTTCACTGATGAATTTTACAGGCGATGAGCCTCAAAGTAATGTATATACCCATTACTTTACAGGTGATAATGTAAGGGGCTACTTAGATAGTTACGAGGATGGAAAAAGTAATGTGTCTGGAATCGAACCAGGGAACTCTGGTTGCCAGCCAAGAACTCTACCCACTGAGCTATCGACGCATAAAATATTTGATTGCTGTAAACTTAAATGAATGTAATGTATCTAAAAATAGATTTTCAAAGATATTTCAATTATTACTTTACATTTATAAATCATATATTACGTAATCAATAATCAGTAACTCATTACTTTATGCTTGCAAAAAATTAAAAAGGTAACGAGCTGTCATTACAAGGTAACGCATGATAATATCGCACCCATTATCAAAGTTTTGCTGGGATGCCGATTCTCTGGCAAAAAGTGTATGCCATCCATTGACCCTTCCTCTTTTCAACCTTACTTAATCTAAATCTCTACCACTCGGATGTGATATAAATTGTATTATTTGCCAAAATGCAGGATATCGAATTAAGCATAACTTTGGCAACAATAAGCTTGAAATAAGGAGTCTTTAATCCTTAAAACCTTTACACTATACACCGATGTATGTCTCTTGAATGAAGGCACAGCCATAATCTGGTTTAGGGTGATTAAAGTATATCTGCAGTATTCACAGTATTGATAGCTCCCTCCGCCTCCTTCTCCAACAAGGTATCGTTGGTTTATTCATCCGTGCTATGCAGCAAGTCAAATAATATACAACATAATTTCTTCCTTAGCAGGATAAACGATAATTTTTAATTAACTAAATTTTAGCATCAATAAAACAAACGTTTGGTATATTTAATATTAAGCAAAAAATATGCTAAATTCAGCAGCTATTTTTACTGATCCCTTTTTAGTTTTAGTAAACATTTTTTTTTTTATAGATTTTTGTGTTATTAGTGCACTTTATTTGTAAAATTAAAAAAGGTGCAGAGAAAAATCCTTCAAAATCTTGTCCCATTAATTTAAAACAAAGGACTTAAGACACATACTTTTTGAGTGCAACAAATTAAGAAACATTTTAAAATTGTCTACAAAAAAAAAAATTGAGCGTTATTATTAAACCCTGGATTATCACACTACCTTTAGAAAAACATAACAAATACGTAATATAACCAACATATATAACAAATATCTTGTAGAGTTTAACAATTTTAAGCTAATTGAGGACATTCATTCATTATTCTTTATTTTTTATTTTTTTTTTAATTTTTTCAAATCCCTATAAAATCGATCCATCATATTTTATTTGATAATTGCTGTAAAAAATATATATGAAGTATTTTTTTGCAATTCAACACAATTCATTTGTTTAAGCTGTATAACTTTGAAATCATGTTTAAATTGATTGACATCAATTCAACGGCCTAAAGTGTGAAATATCTTTCATACCCTTCAAACTGAACTACACATGCGGTGCGTTGGTTATTTCTTTTCTTTTTTTTACAAATGTTGTCAATTTAAAGTAATTTCCGCCTTTGATTACAATTTTTTTTGTTCACTTTTATGTCTCGGTAACTCTCTTGGGGTCTTTTTATTTTCGTTTCTTTTTTTTTTATGTGTGTTTAAAGTAAGAGTCGTTTTGTGTAAAGGATGTACATGATGGTAGATATGTGTTTTTTTTTGTATAAAGTTTGGTGGAGTAAAATGCATTTATAATGTCAGTTTTTCATTTTTGTTGTTTGTTTCATTTAACAAATTGTATACATGCTTTTGTTGGTGCATGTTGGCTTTAGTGATTGTTAATGTTTAGTGTTTTCCTTTTTGTTTTGTTATAAATTAGCTCAAGTGTATGCTTATCATTTCAACAAGACTACAAAACGATCAATCAATATCACTATTGAATGAAGAATTTATATGCTGCATTTTATTTTGAAAGGTTTCAATTGTTTGAACATTGTACATGAACAATGTAGATAAAGGTTTAAAAATGTTTAATATTAACAAACAAAATTGTTGGTTGATTAACATAAATCCTTGTATTTATCAACAACAATTGGGTTAACATTAACTGCAGTTAATCAAAAGTGTTAAAAGTTTTAGGGTAATGGAAAATATAGTATATTTTTTGAAAGATATATTTATAGTTTTCAAGATTATAAGTTTTAGAATTTTTATTTTTATATGTAAAAAAATATATGAAAAATAGAAATTTAGAATTCTCATTAAGAACGTAACAACGGGGTCAGATACGTGCTTCAGTTTCGCTAAAATAGTGGCATCCATTTTAGGTGACTTGTAAAGCTTAAGATCCCCTATCCCAACAGACATTCCCGACAAATGGGGATCAGAATAATCCATTCCCTGGCGCAGAGTTGTTAGGAGAATAAATATCATGTAAAAGGTCAAGTGACTGCAATTTGGAGGTTTTCCATACCCCGTTGAAGTTCTTAAGTTAGCTCAGAGTATTGGCAGATGTTGCGAGAATTTTGCGCAAGCTCGATGCCTTAGATATGTCTTCTACATCCTTACATAACTGTTGTATTCTATTCACCAGATGGCTGGTATTGGCAGCTATCGCAGCTGAGACACGTTCTCTTAAACTAAACCCGGTCTGTCTTCCTATAATTTCAAGGAAGTGTCTCTACCAGCTCCTTCTTGAAAATTCTATTCATCTGTGATCGGAGAATGCATGTTCTACAACAATTCTCCAGTACTTTATCTTCCCCAAAAAAAGTGTTCTAAGCCAAGGTTACGTGTTCGCGGTGACTGCAGTTTGGACGTTGTCCATACCCCGTTGAGATTCTTAAGATAGCTCAGATTATTTGCAGATGTTGCGAGAATTTTGCGGAAGCTTGATGCTTAAGAGATGTCTTCTACATCCTTAAAAAAAAATTGTTATTTTTATCCACCAGATGGCTGATATTGGCCCCTGTCGCAGCTGTACTACGTTCTCTTAAACTAAACCCGGTCTGTCTTCCTATTATTTCAATTAAGTATCTCTACCAGCTCCTTCTTAAAAATTCTATACATCTGTGATCAGAGAATGCATGTTCTTCACCAATTCTCAAGTACTTTATCTTCCCCAAAAAAGTGTCCTAAGCCAAGGGTACCTGTTCGCGGTTATTAAGGCAGGTTCATTGACCTTGTTAATAAGTATAAATTTTAAAAGTAACTTAGCTCTTTTATTTTGTGTTACTGCTGCCCCAGATAAAATGCTGTGCGTTTACGTCACAGCACATTATTTCAAGATGTCCCACCGAAGTCAGCTTTCATTATCAGATTGATCACCTTTTCCGTTAGCCCGGGTCGTCATGGGTAAAATATACGGATATGAGCCAGTGGTATATTCGCAGTAATTCGATCACTACCACTACCAATTTAAAAAATATACTTTGCTAAAATACATAATTTAGCGCTGCCTTCATTTTGGGCCACGATAAGCTTGAAGTCACGACTTTAGTCAGCGACTTTTCCATCCACTTAGAAAAATATTTGATGTATCACGACAATTTAGTACACAACCTTTCCACCCACTTGGAAAAATACTAAATTCGCCGAGGCTGCTTTACTGAGAGTTTATTTGCAGGATCCACAACATTGATGGATTCCTTCACCTGGCCTCTTTCTATGTGTTATCAAGGACATCGTCCACGTCTCTTGTGCTCGAAGCCGAATAGCTCACTCACATTCCCCAACAGCTCAGTGTCTATAAAGATATAACCCCCTTTCTTCTCCAGAGGCTGTTGGTTGACCCACCCTCCTGAACAACAAGACCCTTTACTACATTAAAATATATTGCTGCAAAATCTTTCGCTATATCGGTGTTGATAGGAATAGCCTGCTTATCCTTCCCAGCAAAAAAAAATCGTAGTCATTCTGTGACTATAACTTCTTTCATTGCTTCATAAACTTCAATTGATATTCTTTTATGATTTTTTGGTGTTATTCTAAGGCACTTCCAAAAGCATTCATGTGTTCATATGTATTTCAAATGCAGTGATCTGGATATAAACCCGATGCATATCTTAAAAAATCACTCTTCATTACTTCTAAAGCATATGTTATAGTATATCGTATATATATTTTTAGAATCTAAAGCATTTATTCAAATTGAAAAAATAGTTCTGATGAAGTTTTTCATTTTTTTATTAAATCATTTTTTATATTTTAGTTTAAAATTTCATGAGTGCTAGAATTTATGCAGTTCTGCAATTTTAATAAAAGTTTTGAAATATCAAGAAAAACAGATTTTTTTAACATTCAATTGAAACCAGCTGACATGTCATTTGCATTTTTTCAGCCTTCAAAATTTATGACGACGCAATCTGTGCATTTTTGCATTATGTTTATTATTTAACACTACACCATTTCCAATTTTAATTCAAAATTTATCAAAATAATTTTAAAATTGTGTAAAAATTATTCCAAATTGTGCAAAAATTATTTAAAATTGTTCAAAACTATTTTAAAATTGTTCAAAAATGTTTCTAAATTGTACAACCAGTTTTTAAATTATCCAAAAAGATTTTAAAATTTGTCTAAAAATTCATTAAAATTTTTGAAAAATGTTTCAAAAATTCCTTTTTACTAATGCCAATTTATTTATTTGTTTTAATAAAGAGTATTTGTATGTAAAAATTTCGCTTCTTTAAACTTATTTTTCTGCATTCTTATGAATTAAATTTTCATCAAAGCTTAAATACTACAAAGTATATGAACATTTTACACTCATGCGTCAGAATATCTAATCATTACATCGTCATTGCTTCCTTAGAGTAAAGTATGAGTAATGCTAGTTAGTAGCTCCATTTGAATACTTCCGTCCTATGACACGCTAATGTTAAATTCATTGATGAAACCATTTTATTGCTTCTTTCGCAGCTTTATTTTTGGGTTCTTGTAGACTTTCAGGAGTATCTTTGCAAAGACGAGCATAATCTTGCATTTCATTCTGGATCAGTGCGAAAGTAATTTGGCGTTAAGAAGTATTACTTTGTGATGCTAAGCGCCATCCAACTTACCAACCTAATTTGCATTAAATAGATAGGAGCGCAGCCTATTGACCGGGCATCTACTCTAGGACCGCTTTGTAGATATTTTCTAATTTAGTTTCCATACACGCCCATTGGCTCCTCGGGATAGTGCCATTCTCATCCCCCAGTTAAAGATACAGGTTGGTTGAAAAGTTCCTGCGCTCGAAATGAAAGAATACTGTTTTTGTTACGAAATATATTTTTTTATTCAATATAATCTCCTAGAAGCTCAATACACTTGTTCCAATGATCTTCCAATAATTGTATCCCATCCTTATAATGGTTTTCCGGAAGCTCTGCAAAATAACCGTCTACGGCAGTTATGGCCTCTTCATTCGACGAAAAATGCTTTCCACGAAGGAATTGTTTGAGATTTCTGAAGAGATAGTAGTCACTGGGAGCCAAATCTGGTGAATACGGTGAATGTTCAAGCAATTCGTACTTTGATTATTTGAAAACACTTTTGTGAGCAGGTGCATTGTCTTGATGAAAAATGATTTTTTTCTTCTTTAAACCAGGTCTTTTCTCACGAATTTTTTCATCCAGCTGATCCAAAAGGCTGCAATAATATTCAGAGTTGATTGTTTTACCTTTCTGAAGATTATCAATTAACAAAATTCCTTTTGCATCCCAAAAAACTGATGTCACAACCTTTTTTGCTGATCGGTGTGACTTCAACTGCTTTGGAGCTGAACAACCAGCTTCAGTCCACTTTAAACGTTCTTGTTTCAATTTAGGATCATGGTGGGAGATCCAAGTCGCAAGAAGTTGGTTTTATTCGGCTCAAAACGCTCCAAATTACGCTGAGAAATTTGTTTTCGATCCAGTTTTTGTTGAATTGTTAATGTGTGCGGCACTAACTTTCCAAACAGTTTTTTCATACGTATTTCTTCATGTAAAATATGGAGTACTCGTTCGTCTGAGATGCCTATGGCATTAGCAGTTTCACGCTTAGTCAAACTTGGATCTTCACTAACCATATTATGTACCTGCTAAATGATTTCTGCTATGGGTGCAGTTTTTGGTCGTCCTTCGCGTGGATCGTCTTCAAGGCTGGTACGACCACGTTTAAATTCACCAGCCCAAAATTCAACGGTGTGTTTTGAAGGTGAGGACTCCTTATACACTTTCAACAATTGTTCATAAATTTCCTTTGCTTTTAAACCCTTCAAAACTAAGAATCTAATGACTGCACGATATTCAATTTTTTACATATTAAAAAAAATCAATAACACGTCAACTTCAAATGGCTTGTAAACAAAGAAAGAATTGACAGAATGACTTGCAACTTTGCATGTGTTCTCAGGACAGTTATACCAACTTGAGAAAAAAAAGTTTTGAGCTAGCAGTGCCATCTCTTGGTGAGCGCAGGAACTTTTCAACCAACCTGTATATCACGCGGTTGCCTTGGACAACAGCTTACATGTCGGGTTAACCCCAGACTGGGATCGTTTGGGTGATGCCTTTTCCTGTGGTAAAGCTAACTTCTAGTTAAACTAGTAGTGGAGATTAATAAGTTTCTTAAAGCTTAGAAATAATTTTTGGTACCACTTCATAGCCCTCAGTAACGTAGTAAGGGCATCCTTTGCCTCTTCGTACTTCCTAAGATGACCAGTAATTAGTAAGAATCCATTAAGACTCCACTTGAAGGGGATCAGATTTTACTAAGGCTCAGTTTAAACCTTTGCTTCTTATACCTACCCTTTTATCCTGAATAGCGAGCGGTACAGGTGATATAAAATAAATTAATATAAGTAAGAAACTTATCCAAAAAAAATTTCCAAAGACAAACATTTTGGGATTATGGTAACAGCAGTGGTAAGGTTTTTCTCATAATAAAATTTTGATAAATATCGATACGTAGTGTTGTCTATAATGCTGGCCCTTAAACTACTTTAAAGATTAACCTGCTTACACTTTGCTATCTGGAAACTAGTTTTTAATAAGAAGAATCCCTTTAGATTTATTTCCGTTTTATTTTACTACACTATTTTTTTTTTGTTATAATTTTTTAAACATTGATAACCTGCAATCATTTTAATGGTTTATTTACTAATTCAAAATATCACAATCAAACACAAAAGAAAAACAGTAGCTAAGATTAAAATAATACAAAAAAAAATAAAAACCTTGAAAATAATAAAATAGAAAATAAATATTAAACTGAAGTTAAACTATATTTAATGGGATTTTTTTTTTCAAACTTATTTTTTTTGTGATTTTCAATGTATAATTTAATACAATGATATTCATTGAAATTACTTATAATATAGTTAAGTATAACGAATACTTAATTTCCATATCAGTACTAATAACTAAAGATTATTTAAATAAAAAAAAGCAAATAAACCATAGCAACAAAATTTAGAGCATACAAAGCAAATAATTGTGGGAACCAATTTGGTTAAGTATTAAGTTAGTGACATCACATCCAATTTGAGGTGAAATAAATTGACTATATTTTTTTTTTTTTTTTGGAAAGAATAACAAAGAAAATTAACCCTCAAAAGGTTAAGGAAGGCTTGAATATTGTATTATATTTAAATGGAACAAACTCAACACTCAGGGAAATAGATTATGGGAAGGGGAAAAAAGGAAGTAAGGAGTATAAGTAAACGTTTAAACTTTTCTACATGAGAAGTTAAAGCGAAGACAATTCCACATACACCCAAAGCGACTGTAAATCGAATTCTCTTTGTAATGCGTTGTGAGATCTACTGGACTATGTAAGTATGTTGTACTACGAACGGATGAGATCTACTTAATTAGCGAGTATTATAAACTGAAACTTAGGCGAGTATTATAACTTGATACCTGAATGATGTGACTTCTCCAACATCCGAATTCTCAATAACGATATTGTATTGATGACTGCAGGGCTTCAGATGCGTCTTCTTTATTGTATCATCTGGATCCTAGATTTGCTGAGCCTGGTGATTTAGCGGTTACTCAAGGGTGTTATCATCACAAAAGTCCTAAATGAATTGCTTACAAGAGGACACTTGTCTCTACTTCTGATCAGCTAATTACCAAAATTGGTTATTTAGTGGTGAAATCTGCAACAGAAAGATGCGTAAAAAAATTCCCTGGTAGAATAAATTCACTGAGGATATACGCAGAGAGTTAATTTTGTGCATATTCTTACAAATTATTGGAAGTCTGTCTTTCAGATCTTAACGCAGATCCTTCATTTCAGTCTTAGACTGCGGCTGATATCTACCGTCTTGTGGATAGGATTAGATGAAATGTTTAACGTATCTCTTGATGCATCTTGACATTCATGTACTATTTGTTTATTTACTTCAGTTATTGCACACGAATACCTCTTTACCATCCATGTACCGACTAAGGATTAGGTTGTCCTGTGAATGCGGATTTACTTAGTTAGCCTCCGGATAGGTACTAAAGTGCGATTGCGGTACGAAATTTGATGTTATAATTTTGAGTAGGTAATGATTGGGTGCCAGGTGGTGCAAGCATCGTAGATAGTTAGTTTGAAAAAGAGGAATGGGAATCGACTCATGTCCCAAAATAGTTTGAAAAAGAGGAATGGGAATCGACTCATGTCCCAAAATAACTAACATACAGGTTGGTTGAAAAGTTCCTGCGCTCGAAATGAGAGAATACTGTTTTTGTTACGAAATATATTTTTTTATTCAATATAATCTCCTAGAAGCTCAATACACTTGTTCCAATGATCTCTCAATAATTTTATCCCATCATTATAATGGTTTTCCGGAAGCTCTGCAAAATAACCGTCTACGGCTGCTATGGCCTCTTCATTCGACGAAAAATGCTTTCCACGAAGGAATTGTTTGAGATATCTGAAGAGATAGTAGTCACTGGGAGCCAAATCTGGTGAATACGGTGGATGTTCAAACAATTCGTACTTTAATTCTTTGAATTTAGCCATCGTCAAAAGACTTTTGTGAGCAGGTGCATTGTCTTGATGAAAAATGATTTTTTTCTTTTTTAAACCAGGTCTTTTCTCACGAATTTTTTCATCCAGCTGATCTAAAAGGCTGCAATAATATTCAGAGTTGATTGTTTTACCTTTCTGAAGATAATCAATTAACAAAATTCCTTTTGCATCCAAAAAAACTGATGCCATAACCTTCTTTGCTGATCGTTGTGACTTCACCTGCTTTGGAGCTGAACAACCAGCTTTAGTCCACTATAAACATTCTTGTTTCAATTTAGAATCATGGTGGTAGATCCAAGCCTTATCCATAGTTATAAAACGACGCAAGAAGTCGGTTTTATTCGGCTTAAAACGCTCCAAATTAAGCTGAGAAATTTGTTTTCGATACAGTTTTTGTTGAATTGTTAATGTGTGCGGCACTAACTTTCCAAACAGTTTTTTCATACGTAATTCTTCATTTAAAATATGGAGTACTCGTTCGTCTGAGATGCCTATGGCATTAGCGATTTCACGCTTAGTCAAACTTGGATCTTCACTAACCTTATTATGTACCTGCTCAATGATTTCTGCTGTGGTTGCAGTTTTTGGTCGTCCTTCGCGTGAAACGTTTAAATTCAACAGCCCAAAATTCAATGGTGCGTTTTGAAGGTGAGGACTCCTTATACACTTCTAACAATTGTTCATAAATTTCCTTTGCTTTTAAACCCTTCAAAACAAAGAATCTAATGACTGCACGATATTCAATTTTTTCCATATTAAAAAAAATCAATAACACGTCAACTTCAAATGGCTTGTAAACAAAGAAAGAATTGACAGAATGACTTGCAACTTTGCATGTGTTCTCAGGACAGTTATACCAACTTGAGAAAAAAAAAGTTTGGAGTTAGCAGTGCCATCTCTTGGTGAGCGCAGGAACTTTTCAACCAACCTGTAATCCCGAAGGTCGGCTTTTTTTTTCTTAAGAGAAGCAACACTTAGAAAATTATTTCTACTTATTACTCGTAATGTATTGCTTTCTTTAGAAAGGGGATAGAGGAGAGATGAAAGTTGGTGAAATATGGTAGACTTCAAATATGGCAACACTGTAATTGCGCGAGATGACAAATCTTAGATCAGTTGTTGCTCCAGTTGTGATGATTTAATGGACCAGGGTGACTTCATCGCCACCGTTCGTATGGTCCATATCCGAACTGTGCGGTTAATTGTTTTATCATTAGGGCCCTCGTCGTTGAGTATAAGACAGTTGGGATTGCCACGAGGGTATACGTCAATCGAAGGATCTGTTGTGTTACCTGTATGCTGACATTGTCTTGAGTTGTATGGGACTACAGCGCACATCTTGTCTAAAGTATAAAAGGAGGGTTTTTCGTAAGGAGTCTTGTTACCACAGGATACCAGACATTCCTACTTTCTTGGCTACATATAAGCTTCATTATAGGTTGTCCATTTAGCGTCCCAGTGCCGAACACTTTTCGATATGTTGAGTTTAATACGATGGCGGATCAATAAGTCGGTGACTTTCCTAACTTCTGTCGTTGTTATATGAAATGTAACACTGCTGCCATCAAGTACCACCTGTTAATAGACTACTGTAAAATTTTGAACAAGTTCCGTCATTTACTTAGCGTTTAACAGCAGGAGTTTTCAAGGTCCATAAAATAGGCATCGTTGTAGCCATTTCTTTAGGTTTGGAAATAGGAAATAAGTCATTGGGGGCTAAATCCGGAGAATAAGACGAGTGAGGGGGCAATTCGTAGACTACTTCATGGATTTTTGCCATGGAAACTACGCTGTCACACGATTCCGTTGGTGGCCGATTGTGAGCAAACGCGGCAGTCATCTTGCGAAAAGCTTTCTCATACCCAAGTGATCGTTTAAAATGGAAACCACTGAGCCATGTGAGATGCCTATGTCTTCCACAATCTATCGCACATTCAATCTCCGATGGGCCGGATCGTGAATTTTTTCATCATTGTTTTGGGTGTAGGGACCTCAACTGGGCGTCCAGAATGTTCGGCATCTGCCGTGCTTGTAAGGCCACAACGAAAGTCAGTAAACCACTTTTTTTACCATTGAAATCGATGGTGCAGAGTCCCCATGGTATTTATAAAGCTTTTTCTTGCTTTGAGTGACGGTTTTTTCGAATTTCTTTTTTTTTCCATTTTTAAAAAATCCACGAGGTTGCATGTTTTGAACAGCTGCTAAACGCAAATTAAATGACTGAACTTGCTCAAAATTTTACAGTAGTGTATTAAAAGGTGGTCCTTGGTGGGAGCAGGGTTGCATTTCATATAACTACGAGGGAAGTTCGAAAAGTCACGGACTTATTGATCTGCCCTCGTTTAATATATTTTTTATTAACAAAATTTGTATATTATTTGTATATCAATGTAACCCAACCTAAATTTTTTGTTCAAATTGCTGGATAATTTAAAAAAAATATTCAAAGTTTCATCATTCGTTGTATATGGGCCAAATTCCAACCACCACCCTGCCATTAAAAAAACTACCAAGCCGAACAAATATGTTGGCGAAATGGGTCAAAAAATACCAAAATTTATATATTTCCCTATAATTAAGAATTTTATTTTCAAAAGTTCGTGTCTTAAGTCTTTTGCTTATTAAAACACTAATCTCTGAATTGTATTTTAGCTAGTTGTTATATTTTCTAGAGAAATTTCAATAGAGGATTAGTGCTAGATTAATATTACAAAAATCTTTAAATTAAATTGTTACTCTTCACGGGTTAAGGAGTTTTTGTTAATGGGAAAAAAATCAAGTAATTGTAACGTTTTTTTTATTATTATTATTATTTATTTAGCTGATTAACACTACTACTACTATTTTTTTTTATTTTTATGATTTTTCAAACACTAAATATCATAACAATTGGACCATAAATAGAGAGACTAAAGATTTGTTTGTAATCAACAAAATTTTTACAAGTTTATTAAACTCTTTTTTTTCATTTCTTTACTTAAGTCAATGGAGTATATAAAATTTAACAAACAATGCTTTGATTTATTTGTGCGGTGTTTTTATTTTTTTTATTTATTTTTTTTTTTTTTGGAAGCTAAAGTTTTTCTCAGTTTACCGGCAAAGTTTTAGTTTGAGTTATATTACTTCAGTTTCGGTGCTTTTTTTTATTTGTAGGTTATTATGGAATTTCGTGAATTTATGCATAATGTTGACCATTAAATTCATAACATTATGTTAGAAGCTTAATAAAGGTGTTAATGGTTTACACTAAAAAAAAACCTACAAAAAATTAAAAACTTTTAGAAAAAGTGCAAAAAAACGTGTTGTATATTCTTTTGTTAGTAGCACTATACAAAAGGAAAAAAGAGTTCAAATTTAGCAGGTCATAAATTTTTGATTTCTGTTTTCACAGATATTTAAGATAGAGAAACAATTTTGTGTCTTTTTGTAAATGTTACAAATGCAGCTTAATTAGGGTGAGAAATTGATTTATTTATTTTTAAGCTTCGTTATCTTTGGGTTTTTAGCTACAATCAGTCAATGAATATGAGTAAAAATTAAAAATATATATAAAATGAATAAGAATTGCTAAGAAAAATGTTAATGAGAATTTCTAATAGTTTAGTTTAAATGATGATTGAAAAGTAATTTGCATTAGCGCATAGTTCAGTGGTATCCCTTAAAATTAAATTATGTTCTGGTTTGCCTGCTTTGAAGGAAATGATTATAAAAAAATTAAATAAAAAAAAAAAAATTAAAAATATCAAACGTTTACCGTCAACATTATTAGATGTTGTAATAGTAACACTTGCAACATAACAACACTACAAAATCAAAAAAAAAAAATAGCAAAAAACCACATAAATGGCAACAACAGAAGTTAGTTTTAACAACAAAGAACACGATGCAAACTGTCAAAGCTTTTTTTTTTTTTGGTTTTTTATTTTTGTTAGTGGTTGCAGTTTTTTTTTTCAACATTTTTAAGATGTTTGTTATGAGATTGTGTAGACTTTTTGTGTTAAACATTTACAAGACTGCGACAAAAATAAAAACAAACTAACAAAAACGTAAGACTTAGAAAACAAACTTGAACAGAAATATCCCTGGGGTGTTATAAGACAAACATATACAAAAACAAAATAACATAAAGCAGTGACATTAGAAACACTTAAACGCGAGCACACACACATACACTTACACACACAATGTAGTAATATATTTTAATTAAAAAATAAAAAAGAACTAAAACAAATAAAATGATTAAACTCAGATTTAGTGTTTTTTGTTGCAGATAAAATTAAAAAAATACTAAAATAAGAAAACATGGGGTGAAAAGGTGAAAATTTTCGAGGTGAATATCATTTTTGCAATAAAAAATAAAATCAAACCGTTAAGGCCGGCACTTTCAATTCTAAGACGATCTGATCTATGTCCTTCTGTCTTCTAAAGGATTTGCTTAGTTTTTGCTAAAACACTTTCATTTTGATGAAATTTGGATATCTGATAGAAAATAGAAATTTCAGAATAACCTGCACAATCTATCTGAGAACAATCTGCCTGGGTAACCTCATTGATCCGGAATGTTGAAAACTTTCGAAATTTTATATAAAATCTACATTAAAAAATTTCATTTGTTAAATGGGAAAGTTGGATATTTATAATGCCCAGGTTTTGGCATAGGAATAATAAGTAATTCCAAAAAGTACCAAAAAAAAGGCTTTGTGAAAAAATTATTAAAATCCAAAGAAACACGAATGTAAAAAAAAAAAAAAAAATCTAGAACGAAATAGGTGAATTTACCTGACTTAGAAATGTACTTTTCCATATAAATTGCCTGGAAAAAAATGTACTATATTAACAACAGTAAATTCAAAATAGCAAAAAGTACCAAAAAAGGTACCGCTAAAAATTTATTACACACACTTGCACACTTCTTTAGTTTAAATATCTTAAAAAGTAAAAACACGAAAATAGTACTTCTTTGTTAACCCTTTTTTAAGCCCTTAATATTCTGAATTGGCCCAAAAGCCTAAACAGTGCGATTGTGGATTTTTTTCTATCACTTATCTACACTTTAAATAGTTTGTAAGTTATGTAAAATAACATAAAATGTCATTCAAAAGAAATGATATTTCATTTAAAAACCGGTCTTCTTAATTTGCATTTAAATTAAATGTCATTTCTTATTTATTTTTAACTGTTGATTAATCAACTGACACATCCGTAAGAAACAAATGATATAATCAGTTAAAATAAATGTCAAAATTTTACCTACCAATCCTTAAAAAAATAAATGCTTTTTTTTCATTTATTTGAAATTGTTTTCCTTTTCCTTTTTATTTTTTTTCAATATACTCGTACAATACAAAATGTATGTATGCATAGCTATTGACACTTTTTGTGTGAATGTGCTTGTGTATGTATGTGTGTTTATGAAGTTCTTGTAATTTGTATTGAAAATTTTTGTATTAATTCGACCAATTTAAATAAAAAAGCAAATTGAAATTGTTTGAATAATTTTTTTTTGAAACAGACAGCAAACAAAATTTAAATATGTTATAACAGACACAAATAAACCGCAAATTTCTGTTTTGTGGGTAAATTTTTATTAAATTTCAAACAAATGAAAAAAATAAATGAAACTGAAAAAAATGGTAAATGATAGTAAATTATACCGAATAAATGTATAAAAAAGTTGTTTATTTATTTAATTTAGTTATATTAATCATATAATTACAAATTATATGTTAATACCCTAACCGAGCACTAGCGAAAAGAGACCAGAGCCTCTGGTGAGAATTGAACCCACGACCCCCGCACTGATAAGCTAGCACGCTACCAACTAGCCTACCGGGGCGCTCATAAAAAAGTTAATATAGATATTTCTTTGAAAAATAAATGTATGTTCCTTTATTTTGAAATGGAACGGAAAAGTTTTTTATTAAACTACAAACAGTTAATTACATAATTTTTTGAGTGTATCTTTCATTAAAATCATTGTGTTTAAGTTGGAGTATTTTTACTGCAAGTTATTGGACCTCCTCCCGATCAGTTTGAAATTAAAAGTGAACGAAAGCTTCCAAATTTGTGTATCTTACTCAGAGAAATTACACTGATAATAATCCGGTTGTGGCCATTGATATTTGTCTTTGTGGCAACAGAAATTCGGTTAATACAACAAAATTTCATTTTAAACATAATTTTTCAATTTACCCAGGAATATATTTGGTTGCGACAACTAAATAATTCGGTTGCTGCAAACAAACTATATGGTTGTCACAATAAATATGTTTCCTCCGAGTGGTACAACTTCATAAAAGCATCTGTATTTAAATAATATTTTATGATTTTTTCACTTAAAAATTTTTTTTCACCACCAAAATTTTTTCACCAAAAAAAGATAGTTTACATCCAACAATGTTTTACAGCTCTTTAACGTTTTCTCATTAATTTGTTTGTAAC
Source organism: Eustalomyia histrio (assembly GCA_949748255.1). Lineage (NCBI taxonomy): Eukaryota > Metazoa > Arthropoda > Insecta > Diptera > Anthomyiidae > Eustalomyia > Eustalomyia histrio. The sequence goes on along the minus strand of OX456524.1, from coordinate 132,288,748 downwards.
AGAAATGCTGTGGAGAGTATAAAAAATTCGGTATAGATAAATTTAATAATTTTACTAAAGGGTGTCCCGATATACACACAATTAAATAAAAAAAAAACACAGTTTTTTTTTCATTGAAATAGAGTACATAGCACACCGGGCAAATGGCCTCCTTGGCTTTGCTACACTTAAAAAAGTTTGTAAGTTAAAATAACTGAAAATATCCTTTAAAAGAAATGATATTTCATTTAAAAACCGGTCTACTTAATTTTCATTTAAATTAAATGCCATTTGTTATTTATTTTTAAATGTTGATTAATCAACTGACACATCCGTAAGAAACAAATGATATAATCAGTTAAAATAAATGTCAAAATTTAACCTACCAATCCTTAAAAAATAACTGTTTTTTTCATTTATTTGAAATTATTTCCGTTTTTGTATTTTTTGTTTTTTTTTAATATACTCGTATAATACAAAATGTATGTATGCATATGAAGCTATTATCACTTTTTGTGTGAATGTTTTTGTGTATGTATGTGTGTTTATGAAGTTCTTGTAATTTGTATTGAAAAATTTTGTATATATACAACCAATTTAAATAAAAAAACAAATTGAAATTATTTGAACATTTTTTTTTGAAACAGACAGCAAACAAAATTTAAATTTGTAATAACTGTTACGGACACAAATAAACCACAAGTTTCCGTTTTGTGGGTAAATTTTTATTAAATTTCAAACAAATGAAAAAAATAAATGAAACTGAAAAAAATGGTAAATGATAGTAAATTATTTCGAATAAATGTATAAAAAAGTTAATATAGATATTTCTTTGAAAAATAAATGTATGTTCCTTTATTTTTAAATGAAACGGAAAACTTTTTTATTAAACTACAAACAGTTAACTACATAATATTCTGAGTGTACATACAGGCGCTCTCTTACTGATCACCAAAACGAGAGAGTACACGAATAGCAAATATTTCATGCAGTAGTTGAATTTTTTCACGGACTGTATGACATGTGGCAGCTTTTTGTTGAAATCTCATGTTATCAACATTAATAACATTCAATTTAGACTGCAAGAACTCTGTTATCATGTCGCGATATTGATGATCGATCGATCACTGCTTGACCTCAGCCTGAAAGCAGCCGGCAAATTTTAATTTTTTCTTTTGAAATAATATGCATTATTGAAACTTACTGTAAACTATCGGCTGTCAAACTGAATTTTTCCTTTTGGTGAGCACCAATTTACTGCACTTTACTTGCATGAATTTGGGAGCACCTTGTAGTTTCTATTAAGATTTTTGATCAATCTTAAAGATTTTGCCTTTTGTTTTCCCCCCTTTGGCAGCTTTTTAATATTTCCTTTTTTCGTAATGAGCGATAATGGAATAATTTTTGAGCAGCTCACCTAGGAATCGTGATTTCCTTCACTAGTTCGTTTTATATTTCATTACAGCTTTTCTTGATGTTTTGATCATTTAACAAGTAAAAAAGGGCTAAATTCGGCTGTGCCGAATCTTTGAATACCCTCCACCAATATCCTAAAAAGATGTTCTCTTCTGTTTTTGATACAAATAATATAAGAAAACTTTTGAAGTAAAATTATGTAGGTGAAAAAATTTTTTGAGGTGAAAAACTTTTTTAGATGTGAAAAGAACTTTTTTGGTGGAAAAAAAAATTTAGAGGTGAACAAAAATTATATTTTCTTTGTAACATAAATGAATATTTGCCAAAACTATAAAAAAATATATGTTTTATGTACAAATTATACCTTAATTTTTTAAATTAATATTCATTTAGATGTTTAAGAGCACAATATTGCACTTTATTCATGTGTTTTTTTTTTATAAACGAAAAAAATTAACACAAATATACATTTTCCAATCCCTCAATTCTCAAAAATACAAATGGAATAAAAAAAAAATACTATTTTCCTTTATGAAAATTTCTTTTTTGAAATAAAAATGTGAAACAAATGCTTTTATTAAGTCAAACATTTAAAAATTGACTTTAAAATTATGTAATAAGTCTACTAGCAACATTTGAATGTATAGTTTTACTGTGATTCTGCGCCACCTATTCAAAAGTAGCGGCACTATGTATTTTGCTCTTTCTTTAGATATAAATGTCTTTGGTTACAAAAACAAAAAAATACATTTTATGGAATGAAACGAAAAACCAACAAAGCTTAACAGAAAAACCCAATCTGGTTTACTATATCTCCTTTAGTAGCCAAAGAATTGGAAATATTTGAACGGAAAATCCTAAGAAAATGTATCGGAAAAAATTATGAAAATTCCATAAAACGATTTTCAAATAGTTACGTCTATGAAAATGGCGATGTTCTACCCTTCTGTAGGTACTCCATGTCGTTGCAAGCCAGATTTGTTGAGAAACTTGCTCTACACGATTATATGCTTGTCAAATAATAATACATATCTTTCTCCTGTCGGAATAATTAATGGACGTATTAACGACGATCCAGCTCCTTACCTGTTAGCGACTTTAACAATGTTATTAGAGTAACACACATATAGCTCTAAGAATGTTATTATTCTCAGAGTATGTAAGACAATAAATGTAATCGAACAAGAAGAAGACTTAATAACATTTTTACTTACCTAACAGAAAAAAAAATAGATACAGAAAAATTGTACAAATTTGTATAGAAAATTTAGAGCTACCTTCACATTTTCACTCATAACTTTTGAACCGCTTGACCGATTGTGCTCATTTTAAATACCAAACTGCTCGGGAGGATGTTAAATAATCTGGGTAAAAATAGGCACCCCCGCTTGCGTCTTCGCGTCGTGATCGCCATTTCAACAGACAGACGGACATCGCTAAATCGTCTTAAAATTGCATAAGGATCACGAAAATATATACTTTATAAGGTCTTAAACCTATATTTCGACATATTACAAACGGAATGACAAATTGATATATACCCTCACCATAGATGGTGGAGGGTATAAAAAGGAGTCTTTTTTCCAGACCGACTTTTTATTGAATTTTTTTTATAAAAAATCTATTGATTGGAAAAAAAATTCCCATCAAATGTGAACAAAATATTTTTTTCTACCAGACAAAAAAATAAAAATGTCCACTGATTAGGAAAAAGTGTTTTTGTTGTTAATCATTTTATGTTGTGTTCACCAACCAAGTGTAAATGTTAGTGTTTTCTAATGGTGTTTAGGTTCCTCATCATTATCAGCTTCAAATGCGTTTTATTTCATATACAATTTATCTCAATGTTATGTGTGTTGTCTACCAAATAACCTCTAGAACATTTTCTCATACCATGTTATTTAAGCAATTTTGTTTTTTTTTTGCCATTTACTGGCATACACTGCGTAGACATTCATGTCGTTTGGATGTGCCACCATCGTAATACAAGAAAAAAAAAAAAATAAGCAACATGAAACAGGTGTGGCTCTAATAGTAGTAAATAGCCAAAAGATCAATATCATCAGCTCCAACCAACTAAAGGATCCTAGATGTTTCGTTTTATATGCCATACTTAAGTTTAAACGAAAAAAAAAATAACCAATGCAATACAAACAAAAATAAATTTTTCGAAACCCAAGAATCAACAACACAAAGTTAATCTTCTCAAATATATTAAGGTCGGCTTAGTTATCTTGAGTTAACAAAATTTAACTACTCCACCATGAAAAGGAATAACAAATTTATTTGTAAATACCTGTGGTTAAAGTTGAAAGTTGTTCATATTTTAGCTAAGTTTTCAGTCCTTAAAAATAAGTCAAGCCTCGTTATTTTTGTTTCCTATGTATTTCAAATGTTTCTTTAGTTTTAAGGTAAATTTTTGTTAAGTAGTTTTTTTTTTTTTTTTGTTTTTTGCTTTTTGTAAAAGTTTTTCTTTATACACAAACGCATTATCGTATGCCATCTTGTTTTATATCACATCACATCTATTTTCTAGCCAACATATCATAGTGTCATATATTGTAAAGTTTAATATTAAACCACCATAAGATTTAAAACAAAAAAATATACACTTTGAACTTGAGAAAAAAAAATACCGTAAGGTCATTTTTGTTTATTCCAAAAATGTACATTCTTAAAACTACGCCCCTGTGCTAATATATATTTAGAAAAAATTTAAAAATATATTTGTCTTCACTCATAAAAATCTCTGCATTAAAATACAAAATTATAGTCAAAACAACAAAAATTTTCGTTAAACAATTTTATTTATTTTCTCATAAATTTCGTATTTTAAGCAGGAGTTATTATGAGGGTTGTTTTTAATAAATATTCGCCTGCAAATATACAGGGTGCGCCATCCTTGATGTCGGTTTGTCAATATTTAAATAACTTTGGCATTTGCCAAATAATACAAGTTTTTGAAAAATCAATACCAAGGGTGTCCAAGGCCTATACTCTTTATGCTCATTTGTTTTTCTAAATGCTCTTGGCTATAGGCTGTGTGTTTTAATAAACATAAAGCACTCAGCAATAGCAATACGAAATACACAAACAACTTTGCCTTATTGGTTTTTTTTGTCGTTCCTCACTGTATACACGCAAGTGTTTAACGTATGATATGAAATATTTTTTTTTTCTTTGTATGTATTGATTTTTACAATAAAAAAATATTGAATAAAAATTAGTTATTCTTTAAATGTACTGGTGTTTACTCTTCCATAAGGAACTTTTGGGCACCCCTGATCAATACAGTACAATTTGTGCCATGCATCACTTTACATAAAACCAACTTGTTGAATTAGTGACGCTGTACCCAGAAAATACTCGTTCAGTTGTGTTAACTCATTTTGTGTATCAACAACACTATTCATTGTTTAGTGGCGGATTTTATTGAGCACGGGACAGTGGGAGATTTTCCACATGCCGTTTATCAACACTTAAGACGTTCCAATGAACTGGTTGAGACAGTAAAAGAAAGCGTTGCCGATAATTCGCATCATTATCGCGCTCAACATTTTGGCGTCAGTGGAACCTGATTGAGACTCATTTTTTTTTTATTAAGAGAAGCTACTCTTAGGAAATCCTTCCTACTAATTAATGTGTTGCTTTCTTTGGAAAGATGATAGAGGAGAGATAAAGGGTGGTAAAAGGTGAAATATATCAACACTGCAATTGATGAAGATAATAAATCTTAGTAGAGTTATTTCTCGCCATCTGATGGAGAGTTGGCGAAATTGTTGAAGGATGACTTGCAATTTTTTCCGTATATAGTTTTATTCACTCATAGAATTTTGTTGGCAGATTGGCCATGTTGCCTGCACACGCAAAGAAAAAACATGGTTGGGTCAATCATATTCGAAGAGCATCATATATTTTTGGGTTTATGGTTGTACCAACCATAATCGTACTATATATATTATGGTTATCATATAATGATAATAAAATAATCATATTTTTACCATAATATGGTCCCTACAGTTATATTATGATTCAAAAATTACCATATAATGGTCCTAAATAAACATGTTATATTGAATTTATCATAATATGATCGCACGTAATCATACTATGCTCAAAATGTTATCAATTATGGCCCCTCATAACTATATTATGATTACTGTATAATCTTAAAGAAAAAGTTCTTAGAGACTATGAAAAAGCTTTTTAAATTTAAGAATATTTCCTTTAGAAATGTTGTTTCTATAAAAAAAATTAATATTAAGGACTTTTTGAAGAAAAATTGTTAGGGAAAAAATTACAGACTTTAAGAGCTTTTTTTCTTTGATTGTATAATTACCCAGCAAAATAAAATGGATGTTATTCTTTACGAATCTCTTTTTCAGAACATCCAAAGAAGTTAGTAGTGCAAATTTTTCGATTTGTAAGAAGTCATTTTAAACAACTTCCAAAAATGTTGATATTAACCCCTACTAGTAAAAAACAATTATTTAGTTGGTCCAAAAATGGTTGATTCCTGCAGTTATTAAATGCCTTATTGAAAACATATTTTCCATAAAAATTCATGGCGTGTTCAAAATCACATTTTTAACGTAAAAAAAGCCACACCCTATATTTATTTTGTAGTCCCTATATTTTACTACTTCCGTAAACTAATGAAAAAGTCCAACTGCTCATCGATTTTTCATAGCACCGAAACACACTACTTCCTCCCAATGACAAGCCAATGTTAAAATCATTGATGATTCACCGAAATTTTCACAACTTCGTGTTCAGTAGATGTAGTTTTTAACTACTTCTTCCTCAGCTCTTATTTTGCTGGGTATTTATTGATTGTTGCCAGCATTTTGCATAATTATCATACTGTGGTCAGAATTTTTGTTACCACAGTATGATTACAGCCAATCATGATACAGCCAAAAGATGATGGAGACCATGTTGATGATTAGAAACCCAATAACTTGGTTCTGACAACCATACCCAATTGCAGCAAGCACAATATAATAGCAGTGATCATATTGCAACCATGTTTTTTCTTTGCGTGAAGTACGGCCAAACAATTGCTTAACACGGAGCCTCATTTTTGAAAGCAAATTTTCATGACCCACGGGGCTCATTTCACACTCGAAGGCGGCGTTCAGAAACCAAATTGTCGCATTTGAAGAATGGAGAATCCTTATGAAATCCAAAATACGATTGAATGACCAAAAAGTGACTGTTTGGTCCGCGGTGTTTGCGCCAAAATGATCATTGGGCCATTTTTCTTTAGATTAGGCAAAACTGACGATGGGAAAGGAAATAGGTGGAAGTTAACTTTATTATGTTTTATAAGGTCAGGATGGTTACTCCTCTCAACCTTGCCACACTGCAAATCAAACAATGCATGTGATGTCGAAAAAAAGGCGGCATTAACTGGCCAACCAGATCTCCAGATGTTACCACTTCACACTTATTTTTGTGGGATTGTTTAAAAAGAAAAGTGTACGCCAACAAGCCTCAGACCATCGACGAGCTTAAGGCAAACATTTGTGCCAAAATCATCGATATAACGCCCGAAATGTTAGAACGGAAAATGCAGCAAATAGGGTCCCACTTTACCAAGCGGCAATTTGATTGATGTAGAATTTAAAAAGTAGTCCAGATTAATTAAAAAGGACAAAATTAGATAAAAAATATCACAAATATGGATATTGCGTGTTTTTACATAAAATATGGCGAACCCTGTATATAAGTTAAGATTGTATTAAATGCGTCTACTGGCAAACCTATATTTGAATGTTTGCCTGCAAACATATGTATCGTTATCATTAACATATTTGCATACTACAAACATAATAATGATAAAACTAAAATTGCAAATATATCTTTCTAAAGATGGGGAAAATATTAAAAATACAATATTTGGATGGAAACAGAATATAATCACTATAAATATAATTGGAAGTACATTGCAAACATGTATATGTTTGTTTAAAACATGTTCAACATAAACATAATTTCCTGTACAGATTGGTTGAAAAGTTCCTGCGCTCACCAAGAGATGGCACTGCTAGCTTCAAACTTTTTTTTTCTCAAGTTGGTATAACTGTCCTGGGAACACATGCAAAGTTGCAAGTCGTTCTGTCAATTCTTTCTTTGTTTACAAGCTATTTGAAGTTGACGTGCCATTGATTTTTTTTTAATATGGAAAAAATTGAATATCGTGCAGTCATTAGATTCTTTGTTTTGAAGTATTCACCAGATTTGGCTCCCAGTGACTACTTTCTTTTAGGAAATCTCAAACAATTCCTTTTTGGAAAGCATTTTTCGTCTAATGAAGAGGCCATAGCAGCCGTAGACGGTTATTTTGCAGAGCTTCCGGAAAACCATTATAATGATGGGATAAAATTATTGGAAGATCATTGGAACAAGTGTATTGAGCTTCTAGGAGATTATATTGAATAAAAAAAATATATTTCGTAACAAAAACAGTATTCTTTCATTTTCTTTTCAACCAACCTGTAAACCTCCTCAACAAAGTATTTTTTTCTAAGTGTAAGTAACAGACCAGACAACTTTTATTTGCTTAAAACTGATTAAAGTTGTTTTTTTTTTGTAACCTAAAAACTTGTATATCGATGACCCTCTAAAAAGTGTCAATTTATGATCACTGATTTTAACAAATCTTAAAATTAAAGTAAATTTCAATATTATTATTTTTTAAATAATTCAAGTTTTCTTTTTAATTAACCAACCCACATCTCACACATATACATTTTTATATTCACATACTCACTTAAATCTGGCATAACAAATCTGTAGTCCAGTTCTTCTTATCCACAAAATATTTGAATATATTTTTTTTATTTTTTTTATAGAAACCTCATAAAGCCTCATATTAAGCTTCTGTTAACTTAATATATGTTAATTTTATTTTTGATTTAAAAACAATTTTAATCTTATTATATTTTATAATGAGCGTAAAATATGAATTCAACTTGTTTTAATAAATCCCATTAAAAAATCTGTTCACTCGTTTATTTATCTGTATAGTGTTGTTACAAAAACAGCTACAAAAATTATGTTAATTTTATGATTTAAATGTAGGCTATGAAAATCAGTAGCTTTATTGTTTAAAACTCACAACACGCTACAAAAAAAAAAAAAAAAAAAATACAAGAATGTTAATGAAATTTTTTTAATTTGAAATGATTAGAATTATAGCAACAGGTAAACTGTGTAACCTTTTTTTTTCTCGTTTATCATAATGTATGTAATCTAGTTAAGTGTATCAACAGGAAATTTAAATTTATTAAGTACAAAATTATCATCAAAATCATTAAGAAATACCTTAAAGAAATTATGTTGAACGAGTTTTTTTTTTTTAAATATGTAAAATATTTATTTTAGGTATTGATCTGTATAAATGTTGAAAACTTTCATAAAATTTTAAGTAGCTTATCTGAATATAGTAAGTAGTAGCATCACACAATTGCTAATACTTTACCACACACAAATATTATGAAAACTATGATGAAATTGTCTCATTTTCAAGAAAGTATTAAATAAAAACATCTTTTAAGTATTCCGACTATTATCGACACATACACACACACACACACAAATAAATGAAAAGAGATACTTTTGTATCATTAGTAATTTTTAATATCTGTTTACATTTCTATAACAAAATATTTGTGTTTGGACAAGTGGTAACTTTATGAAATGTTCCAAAGAATAAAGCTTAGAGAAAAATATGTTAACACTTTTCAATATGTGTAAATCTATTTTTTTTTGTAATAATGTGAACGGAGCTTAGGTTAGAGTTGCAGCTGGTGTCATTGTCTATTGGCGTCGAGGTCCATTGTAAGATGGATCACTGCCAATCAGACTCCACAGCTTAATCAGTTGCAGCTCCGTAGTAAGCTAAATAGCTTCTTGATGTGAGCGTGTGAGAGATGACTGAGGTCACGAAAGTACATCGAGGGTAATAAATACTTTATACTCCTCGCCAGCGCTTGACACGAGCAGAGAAATTGATCACTTCTTTTTCAGCATACTCGCAACTCCTACAAAAGTCATTTGAAGTGACTCAAAACTTCTGTGCGTGCCTAAGACATTCGAAATATTCCTTCTGTATAGCAATAGAAGCTCCCCAACTAAGAGTGGGACAGATATGTCTTGTAATCACACAAGTCACATTAGCCCCTCTGAGATTAGTCGTCCTATTGGCGTAGAGTCCTCGCGCTCTCATACTACCCCAACAAAGGCTTCATTGACCGTTATGCTGTAGGATATGGGGTCATAAAATTATAGATCGTTTGGACATGTCAGGTTTCTGATGCTCCAGCCAGAGAATTTTATAATTATTGCACCCCTCAACCCTCGTTTGACTTTGAGTTTAAGACTTGGACAACGGACTGATCGGAGTGGTCAAAGGAAGTAACCTATCTACGGCGGCACTTGGTGTTTACACGGAAGGTTTTTGAAAGCGAAGGAAGGCTAGGGCATTATGATTATCGACACTCCTTCTGGCAGCCGGATCAGTGGAGCACTCAGAGAATATCCTTGTTTGCACCAATAGCCAAGAGGCCATTAGGACTGCAGCAGAGGTGTTTCATATATCGCTTTCCCGCGATAGTCGGTTCTATGCACCGGAATGACTCGGAATCCACCATATTTCGACCAAGGACTGTCACCTCAAGAGAAGCAGGAATAAAAGCATTTCAACAATAACAGCCATATCAAAGATTGTCCATGAATGTTGGCTGTCTCTGACTGAAAGAGCGAGACATTCGAGATTGACGGTCATAGGGGTGCCGGAGGGGGATTGATAATGTCACTGGGTATACTTTTTTCGCACGAATCAACGCTTAATAACCAAAGTGGCTGGATCGAAGATTGCAAGATCGCCTCAAATTGTTTCAGGCTGAGTTGATAGCGATAGTTGAGGTAACTGCTTGGTTTGGGCAAGCGTTATATATTTTCTAATTGACAAGCTGAGGCCGATTCCATGGGATTAGCGTCTTCGACTGTAGAGTGTGTCCATAACTGCCGTGCATTCTTAAATGTGATGGTTAACCCAGCAAAATAAGAGCTCAGGAAGAAGTAGTTAAACACTACATCTACTGAGCACAAAGTTGTGAAAATTTCGGTGAATTATTAATGATTTTAACATTGGCGTGTCATTGGGAGGAAGTACTTTGTTTCGGTGCTACGAAAAATCGATGAGCAGATGGACTTTTTCATTAGTTTACGGAAGTTGTTAAATATAGGGACTACAAAATAAATATAGGGAGTGGCTTTTTTTAAGTTAAAAATGTGATTTTGAACACGCCAAGACCAGTACAAAGTAAATGTCACTGGCATTCAAAATATGTTTTCAATAAGTCACTTAATGACGGCAGAAATTAACCATTTATGGACCAACTAAATAATTGTTTTTTTAATAGTGCACATAGACATACCGGGCAACTGGCGAGGAACTAACTAACATGTGGTATTATTACTGTTACAGGAGGGCGACTAATCTTAGTTCGCTAACAGAGTGACTTGTGTGATTACGAGGCATATCTGACCCGCTCTTAATTCGAATCGCATTACATCGCTTCTATCGCTAAGCAGTGGGGGTGTTCTATAAAAATTTATATGTGTCATCTGGGAGCTGTTCCTTTTTCTCTTAAGGATTTATAGCAGGCCTTTCGTTCATAGTTCATTAAATCGGATAAAAAAAAAATGGCAAAGTCCACCAGTAGTGATTTCCAATATTTTTCGTTAAAAATTGAAATAATGAATACCGTGGACGTAAAGAAATACTATCAGCCTAATTATGAAAATTTCGGGGGAATTTCCCAATAACTTGTTCCCAGGATGAAAATTCCCTTATTCTAATCTCCCAGGGAATAAGAAAAAAGGGAGAGGGAAAATCAGAATCAGCTGTTTTTATTTTGACATTTTATTTTGTGCAAACTCTGGTTTTTTAAAGTGAAGAAAAATAATAAATTTTGTTTGTTTTTATTTAAAAGAAGTTTAATAAAAAAAATAAATTTAAAGTGAAATGTTTAGTGTAGCTTTTCGTATGCTTGCTGAAGAACGAAATGATGCCTTCACCGAAGTATCTGTTGTCTTGCATTGAAACATCTAAAATATCTGTCTCAGGCGGTATTTCTGGAATTTCATTCGCGTTACTTCATTGCAATCAAATCATAAATGGTTTGCTCTGTTGGCGACAACTTATACTCTTTGGCCCTCTATCTGTGCCTTTCTTATGCTGCAAATTTTATGCTGCTTTCTGCCGCACGTATTTTTTTTTTTTTGGTCAGTCCACACCTAAAATTTAAATGATTTTATTAAGTGTTAATTTTTGATCATGAAATTTACCTTTTTCCATTCAGTGGTATTTTTTTTAGGTGGGCCTAGAGAATTTAATTCCTGTTCAGCTTTTCGCCAGAATTGTTCAACATCCTGCTTATCTCCTTTAAAAACCCCACGAGCTATTGCAGGATTCTGCTCCATTAAGGAAAGCAATTGTTGCAGTTGAACTTTATTTGTACTTTTTGACCTTAAAAAAAAGCTTTAAAATTATCTCTAATTTTTTTTTTTATTTAAAACATACATATCTTACTTTAGCTCCCTTTAAAATATTTGAGGAAAAAACTCGCAAAAACTATTAACTGTTTTTCCCCTTTTTTTGATATTCGTAATACCTATTTTTTTCTTAGGGTAGAGTTTCCCATTTTTAATGTTCATTTAGAATAAGGGAAAAGGGAACAGAGAAAAATTTCCCGGGAAGATTTTATCTAGAATAAGGGAACGGGGAATAGGGAAAAAATTCCCAGGGAATTGTTTTTTAGAATTGGGGTATATGCGAAATTGTAATACAAATATTTTAAAACTGAATTTCTTTAGATTCATATCAATAAGATTCTTTTTTCTTATAAAACAATACAAAATTTAATCATATGAAATGTTTTTTGTATGAAAAAAAAATCCCATATCATTTTACCATATTATTTGCTGACATATTGACTTTTTAACCCTTTCATTTATAAATACCAATCAAAACGAATTTTTAATGCTTAGAAAGTTACCACCTCTAACGAACAAATGGAAACAAAATAACAACAACAGCAGTAAGAAGAAAAAAATAAAAAAAAAAACGTTATCATTTTAAAAAAGAGACAAACATCAAAAAGTGATTTCACTTAACCAGCACTCGTTGCAAAAATAACATAGAAAACCAACAAAAAGGAACAAAAACATTTTGATCATAACTACAAAACATATGATCAAAAACATAAAAACTTTAAATGACTACCTAGACAAGAAATAACTGCCACAACTGCCAGCCATCCCAAAATAATATTAAATAAGAAAAAAAAAAAAACTTCACTACATTTTAGACAGCCATTTCCAAATTCAGTTTTTAAGTCTACCACTTTCTAATTTTAAAGAAATGTTTTCTAAAAATTAGTTCAGGCGATTAAAAACAAAAAGTAATAAACTTTTTCCTATGTAATAATAAAAATTTATTTAATTTCAGTAAAAATAAATAAATTTAACAAATTTTAATAAAATATTATTTTTCTTAAGTAAATGTTTTCTAATTTTTGAGAAATAATAACCTAAGGTATAGGATTTTTTTTTGTTGGAATACGTTTAGCTAATTTTTAATATTTTTTTTTCCAAAAATAAATTCAAAACAAACTTGTTAGTTTTAAATTTTAAAGAAAAAGTAGTATTAAAACAAATTAAAGTTACTATTTAATAAAATTATCGTGCATGATTGTAATTATTGGTTCGTGATCGTGCGTGCGTCAAAAATGGCTCCGTGACTCTCTCTAATCTTAACAGTCTTAAATATTGAATATAAATGTTTGGAGCGCCCCGGTAGGCTAGTTGGTAGCGTGCTAGCTTATCAGTGCGGGGGTCGTGGGTTCAATTCCCACCAGAGGCTCTGGTCTGTTTTCGCTACAACGAGCCGAAGGCCTTTGTTGCTAGTGCTCGGTTAGGGTATTAACATATAATTTGTAATTATAAGATTAACAAATAAAATAAATAAATAAAATATTGAACATAAAATAGCTTACAATATATTTTAAAATTTTGTTAACATAAGGTAAAAAATTTCGAATTTGCGCTTTGATGTAATAATTTTGTTTGATGACTACAATACAAAATATCGCTAGAACATTTTACACTTTACGGCATAATAGATTATTAAACTTTCTATTTATCGAAGGCACTAAAACTATTTTTTTTACACTTAATAATAAAAAAAGTTAAAATTTGAATACGTCATTTAAAGTTTAATCTGAAAATGCCATAAAATATTTTTATGACCTTTTTCCATTTTCCATTTTTAACAAGAAATGTAACTGTGATATTTTGTATTTTTGCAACATTTCCTAAAATTAGTTAATTTAAGAAGACAAAGGACCCCCCACTCTTCCTTAGCCATAGATCTCGTGTGTCACTTACACAATGAGTGTAAAGTTCTTTAAAATATATGGTAAAATATATTACCTTTACAGAAACACTTTCATATTTATTAGAAAATTTTTATCAAATTAAAGGATTATTTTCACTTAAAAGAAGTGCTATTTAACTTGATGTTAGAAAATATTTTATTATTTTTAGGGAGTAACGTCCTAGTTTTTAGTAAAAAAATTATCTAATGAACTAAAATAAAATAAATTTTTTCTTAAAATCGAGAAAACATTTCCTAGCAGTAAAATTTTAGATGATGTATGAACCAGAGAACTGCAAAATCAAATATTTTCTTGATTTAATCATACACAAAAATTCTTGTTCACTTTTAATAATTCAACAAAATTCATTGTAGAATAAAATCAGCATCATGTTACTGAACACTGTTAAGTGATTACATTTGCATAAAACATAAACGACAGATGATTCACACTGATTCCAATTACGCGTTCAGTAACATGATGCTGATTTTATTCTACAGTGAATTTTGTTGAATTATTAAAAGTGAACAAGAATTTTTGTGTATGATTAAATCAAGAAAAAAGTTGATTTTGTAGTTCTCTGGTATGAACTAATTAGAAGAATATTTTACTTTTTTCTAATAAAAATTTAGTTCTCAGTAGTAAAATTTTTCTATAATTTAGAAATTTTTACCAAATTTAATTTCAAGGAAAACTTTATTAAATATTGGTTTAAAGTGCCTTTGAAGCCGTTTTCATTTAAATATTTTCTCTAAATAAGTTAATTTTTCTAAATTCTAGTTAATTTTTCTGTAACTTTTTTCGAGCTTTGCAAAAAATTTGTTCCTTTTGTGCTATCTTGCTTAGTTTTCGGGATATTTGGCATTTTATAAAATGGGCGGTATCTCAAAAACCAAGTGAGAAAGGTCAACACGGACATAAATAGCTTCTTGATGTGAGCGTGTGAGAGATGACTGAGGTCACGAAAGTACATCGAGGGTAATAAATACTTTATACTCCTCGCCAGCGCTTGACACGAGCAGAGAAATTGATCACTTCTTTTTCAGCATACTCGCAACTCCTACAAAAGTCATTTGAAGTGACTCAAAACTTCTGTGCGTGCCTAAGACATTCGAAATATTCCTTCTGTATAGCAATAGAAGCTCCCCTAACTAAGAGTGGGACAGATATGTCTTGTAATCACACAAGTCACATTAGCCCCTCTGAGATTAGTCGTCCTATTGGCGTAGAGTCCTCGCGCTCTCATACTACCCCAACAAAGGCTTCATTGACCGTTATGCTGTAGGATATGGGGTCATAAAATTATAGATCGTTTGGACATGTCAGGTTTCTGATGCTCCAGCCAGAGAATTTTATAATTATTGCACCCCTCAACCCCCGTTTGACTTTGAGTTTAAGACTTGGACAACGGACTGATCGGAGTGGTCAAAGGAAGTAACCTATCTACGGCGGCACTTGGTGTTTACACGGAAGGTTTTTGAAAGCGAAGGAAGGCTAGGGCATTATGATTATCGACACTCCTTCTGGCAGCCGGATCAGTGGAGCACTCAGAGAATATCCTTGTTTGCACCAATAGCCAAGAGGCCATTAGGACTGCAGCAGAGGTGTTTCATATATCGCTTTCCCGCGATAGTCGGTTCTATGCACCGGAATGACTCGGAATCCACCATATTTCGACCAAGGACTGTCACCTCAAGAGAAGCAGGAATAAAAGCATTTCAACAATAACAGCCATATCAAAGATTGTCCATGAATGTTGGCTGTCTCTGACTGAAAGAGCGAGACATTCGAGATTGACGGTCATAGGGGTGCCGGAGGGGGATTGATAATGTCACTGGGTATACTTTTTTCGCACGAATCAACGCTTAATAACCAAAGTGGCTGGATCGAAGATTGCAAGATCGCCTCAAATTGTTTCAGGCTGAGTTGATAGCGATAGTTGAGGTAACTGCTTGGTTTGGGCAAGCGTTATATATTTTCTAATTGACAAGCTGAGGCCGATTCCATGGGATTAGCGTCTTCGACTGTAGAGTGTGTCCATAACTGCCGTGCATTCTTAAATGTGATGGTTAACCCAGCAAAATAAGAGCTCAGGAAGAAGTAGTTAAACACTACATCTACTGAGCACAAAGTTGTGAAAATTTCGGTGAATTATTAATGATTTTAACATTGGCGTGTCATTGGGAGGAAGTACTTTGTTTCGGTGCTACGAAAAATCGATGAGCAGATGGACTTTTTCATTAGTTTACGGAAGTTGTTAAATATAGGGACTACAAAATAAATATAGGGAGTGGCTTTTTTTAAGTTAAAAATGTGATTTTGAACACGCCAAGACCAGTACAAAGTAAATGTCACTGGCATTCAAAATATGTTTTCAATAAGTCACTTAATGACGGCAGAAATTAACCATTTATGGACCAACTAAATAATTGTTTTTTTAATAGTGCACATAGACATACCGGGCAACTGGCGAGGAACTAACTAACATGTGGTATTATTACTGTTACAGGAGGGCGACTAATCTTAGTTCGCTAACAGAGTGACTTGTGTGATTACGAGGCATATCTGACCCGCTCTTAATTCGAATCGCATTACATCGCTTCTATCGCTAAGCAGTGGGGGTGTTCTATAAAAATTTATATGTGTCATCTGGGAGCTGTTCCTTTTCCTCTTAAGGATTTATAGCAGGCCTTTCGTTCATAGTTCATTAAATCGGATAAAAAAAAAATGGCAAAGTCCACCAGTAGTGATTTCCAATATTTTTCGTTAAAAATTGAAATAATGAATACCGTGGACGTAAAGAAATACTATCAGCCTAATTATGAAAATTTCGGGGAATTTCCCAATAACTTGTTCCCAGGATGAAAATTCCCTTATTCTAATCTCCCAGGGAATAAGAAAAAAGGGAGAGGGAAAATCAGAATCAGCTGTTTTTATTTTGACATTTTATTTTGTGCAAACTCTGGTTTTTTAAAGTGAAGAAAAATAATAAATTTTGTTTGTTTTTATTTAAAAGAAGTTTAATAAAAAAAATAAATTTAGAGTGAAATGTTTAGTGTAGCTTTTCGTATGCTTGCTGAAGAACGAAATGATGCCTTCACCGAAGTATCTGTTGTCTTGCATTGAAACATCTAAAATATCTGTCTCAGGCGGTATTTCTGGAATTTCATTCGCGTTACTTCATTGCAATCAAATCATAAATGGTTTGCTCTGTTGGCGACAACTTATACTCTTTGGCCCTCTATCTGTGCCTTTCTTATGCTGCAAATTTTATGCTGCTTTCTGCCGCACGTATTTTTTTTTTTTTGGTCAGTCCACACCTAAAATTTAAATGATTTTATTAAGTGTTAATTTTTGATCATGAAATTTACCTTTTTCCATTCAGTGGTATTTTTTTTAGGTGGGCCTAGAGAATTTAATTCCTGTTCAGCTTTTCGCCAGAATTGTTCAACATCCTGCTTATCTCCTTTAAAAACCCCACGAGCTATTGCAGGATTCTGCTCCATTAAGGAAAGCAATTGTTGCAGTTGAACTTTATTTGTACTTTTTGACCTTAAAAAAAAGCTTTAAAATTATCTCTAATTTTTTTTTTTATTTAAAACATACATATCTTACTTTAGCTCCCTTTAAAATATTTGAGGAAAAAACTCGCAAAAACTATTAACTGTTTTTCCCCTTTTTTTGATATTCGTAATACCTATTTTTTTCTTAGGGTAGAGTTTCCCATTTTTAATGTTCATTTAGAATAAGGGAAAAGGGAACAGAGAAAAATTTCCCGGGAAGATTTTATCTAGAATAAGGGAACGGGGAATAGGGAAAAAATTCCCAGGGAATTGTTTTTTAGAATTGGGGTATATGCGAAATTGTAATACAAATATTTTAAAACTGAATTTCTTTAGATTCATATCAATAAGATTCTTTTTTCTTATAAAACAATACAAAATTTAATCATATGAAATGTTTTTTGTATGAAAAAAAAATCCCATATCATTTTACCATATTATTTGCTGACATATTTATAAATACCAATCAAAACGAATTTTTAATGCTTAGAAAGTTACCACCTCTAACGAACAAATGGAAACAAAATAACAACAACAGCAGTAAGAAGAAAAAAAATAAAAAAAAAAACGTTATCATTTTAAAAAAGAGACAAACATCAAAAAGTGATTTCACTTAACCAGCACTCGTTGCAAAAATAACATAGAAAACCAACAAAAAGGAACAAAAACATTTTGATCATAACTACAAAACATATGATCAAAAACATAAAAACTTTAAATGACTACCTAGACAAGAAATAACTGCCACAACTGCCAGCCATCCCAAAATAATATTAAATAAGAAAAAAAAAAAAAACTTCAAAAATATCTATACAATCATTATCGTCATCAGCAGCAGCAGCTCAAGAGTAATATCAGCTACAGCCTTATAACCACCTAACCACCACTATGTAGCATCTCCACCATCACCACTTTGGTTCCATATGGCATGTTTGGTATGCCCAATAATAAACAAACAAATCTATATGGTTGTACAAAACAAACCAAACATAATAATTGTAATTTTTTCAATGACCAAGTCAAATACTTATACAATTTTTTTTTCACCAATTTTGTAGGTTATCTTTTTGTTTTGTTGTTGTTAAAAACTATTCGAAACAAGACAATGTTGTTGCTATTTCTTAGCAAAAGATCATAAAAAAGCTTAAATGATATGGGTCTTCAAATAATGATAATATCAATGATTATGTAGTGTATAATATTGATGATGTTGACACGATCTTCAAAATATCATTTATAGCAAGAAAATAACAAAAAAAATCTGAAACCTGGCTTTCTATAAATGTTGACCAACAAAACTTTGATAATGCGTGCCACAATGTACTACTTTGTAAGATTAACACGTTACCTTCGGCATTATTTGAAAACTTATAGTAATAAGTAACCGATCATTGATTACGTATTGCATGATTTATAAACGTAATAATTTTTTAATGCTAATAGGTTCATACATTACCTTAAAGCTTAACGACTGTAAAGTAAAGGTGTAAAGTAATGCAAGAAGTCGTAAAAGTGAAGCCATACATAACTTTATACATTATTTGATAATGTGTGATTTTGCTGGGTTGTTTTAAAACACTTGAAATTTTAAATATGTGATCATTACTGTGATCAGTACTTCAAACTACAGGTTGGTTGAAAAGTTCCTGCGCTCACCAAAAGATGGCACTGCTAACTCCAAACCTTTTTTTTCTCAAGTTGGTATAACTGTCCCGGGAACACATGCAAAGTTGCAAGTCATTTTGTCAATTCTTTCTTTGTTTACAAGCCATTTGAAGTTGACGTGTCATTGATTTTTTTTAATATGGAAAAAATCGAATATCGTGCAAAATATCGTGGAAAAAATTGAATATCATGCAGTCATTAGATACTTTGTTTTGAAGGGTTTAAAAGCATAGAAAATTTATGAACAATTGTTAGAAGTGTATAAGGAGTCCTCACTTTCAAAACGCACTTTTGAATTTTGGGCTGGTGAATTTAAACGTGGTCGTACCAGCCTTAAAGACGATCCACGCGAAGGACGACCAAAAACTGCAACCACAGCAGCAATCATTGACCAGGTACATAATATGGTTAGTGAAGATCCAAGTTTGACTAAGCGTGAAATTGCTAATGTCATAGGCATCTCAGACGAACGAGTACTCCATATTTTACATGAAGAATTACTTATGAAAAAACTGTTTGGAAAGTTAGTGCCGCACACACTGGATCGAAAACAATTTTCTCAGCGTAATTTGGAGCGTATTAAGCCGAATAAAACCGACCTCTTGCGTCGTTTTATAACTATGGATGAGACTTGTATCTACCACCATGATCCTAAATTGAAACAAGAATGTTTACTGTGGACTGAAGCTGGTTGTTCAGCTCCAAAGCAGGTGAAGTTACAACGATCAGCAAAGAAGGTTATGGCATCAGTTTTTTGGGATACAAAAGGAATTTTGTTGATTGATTATCTTCAAAAAGGTAAAATAATCAACTCTGAATATTATTGCAGCCTTTTGGATCAGCTGGATGAAAAAATTCGTGAGAAAAGACCTGGTTTAAAGAAGAAAAAAATGATTTTTCATCAAGACAATGCACCTGCTCACAAAAGAATTAAAGTACGAATTGCTTGAACATCCACCGTATTCACCAGATTCGGCTCCCAGTGACTACTATCTCTTCAGAAATCTCAAACAATTCCTTCATGGAAAGCATTTTTCGTCGAATGAAGAGGCCATAGGAGCCGTAGACGGTTATTTTGCAGAGCTTCCGGAAAACCATTATAAGGATGGGATAAAATTATAGAAAGATCATTGGAACAAGTGTATTGAGCTTCTAGGACATTATATCGAATAAAAAAATATATTAAACAGTATACATAAAACAGTATTCTTTCATTTCGAGCGCAGGAACTTTTCAACCAACCTGTAAGATTTCCTTTATTCAAAGTTATTAAGATATCATTTTAAGAAGCTAATCTGAAGTGTATGTAGCACGTTTTTTTTTTCTGTCTCAATCCATATATCATGATTTCTTTGTTTTAAGTATTTAATTATAGTTTTATAAATGATATTTCGTTCTTAATTTCAAATATTGCTCAGTGGTCAAGTGTTACTTGACAATAACGATATGTGATTTTATTTATGTTTCAAGTTTTTGTTTTTTTAAACAATGAAAATCATTAAATAAATTTTATGAATGAAATTTTGAGTTTAAAGTTTCAGAAAATAAATATAAAATTTATTTTGATAGATAAATTTTTGATCGTGCTATCCCAACATACCAAATGACTTGAGAACAATATTATTATAAGCTTACAAACACAAGCCTTAAGCTAGAAAAAGGCTATCGTAAAAATTGTAGAAAAATCAAAACGGAACTCTCGTGAAAATATTATGTGTGTATGATTACTATAAGCTTATTCTTGCAATTGTAGAATAAGCTTACAAAAATAATATATTATTAATAGTTGAAAAAGAGAAATCATAATTATTTTCTTTAATTTAATTTAATTTAATTTATTTTTTATTTTAATTTTAAAAATAAATAATAATAACTCATTTTAAATATAAAAAATAATAATTCATTTTAAATATAAATAATAATAATTAATTTTACTTATAAATAAAATAATTAATTTTAACCATAAATAAAAATAATTAAATTTAATATGCAATTGCACGTTCACTATATAAAATTTACAACTAAATGTACACGCAAAACACGTTTGACAAATTTAAAGAAAAAGTAATTGCACTTGTTGTATGCATTATAAGCGTAGAACAAAGACAACAATACTAGAATGTATTGAAAAATATGTATTTATATTTCAATCGTCATATTGCGTTGTTGTTGTATGTTGTTCATAAGCATACTTGAGAAAAAGTTATGTATAATAATCTTTTCTCTAGCATTGTTAAATACTGCTTGTAAATTCAAATTTTATAAATATTATAATAAGCGAAATTAAGAAAAGTTTAAAACACACTATTAATATAAGCTTATTCTCAAATTGTATTGCAGTTTGATTGCTATATGGTATATTGGGATACATTAGGTTGGTTTACATAATGTAGGATTTTGAATATCGATATTTTGTTATATCTTCCTTTTATAGCCCACAGAAATATAGCTCCACATCACTACACTCAAAAAATTAACTAGAATTTAGAAAAATTAACATATTTAGAGGAAAAATTAAAATAAAAACGGCTCCAAAGATACTTTTTATCTATATTTAATAAACTTTTCCTTGAAATTAAGAAGCAAATTTTACTTACAATTTTGTAAAAATTTCTGAATATAGAAAAATTTTACTACTGAGAAGTAAATTAGTTCATACATCATCTAAAATTTTACTGTTAGTAAGGAAATGTTTCCTTGGGTTTACGAAAAATTTTATTTTATTTCATTATATAATTTTTTTTTACTAAAAACCAGGGCCTAACACCCTTAAAATAAGAAAATAAAGGGTGGTTAAATTTTAAGGGCCGATGTTGATTTTGAAAAAAAAAACACAAATCATTTAGGAAATTATTGTCATTTATTTAAATTATGATAATATGATATGGGCAAATGGCCGCTGCGACCTCGGCGGCACACCTCCATAATTTAGGTTCTATGTCGTTAATCTGCCTAATTATCT
Organism: Eustalomyia histrio; assembly: GCA_949748255.1. Lineage (NCBI taxonomy): Eukaryota > Metazoa > Arthropoda > Insecta > Diptera > Anthomyiidae > Eustalomyia > Eustalomyia histrio. Next base: position 132,266,714 of record OX456524.1, on the reverse strand, counting down.
TATCCTTTAGTTCTTAAATTGTTGCTGGCTTATCGACGTACACTTTTTCTTTCAAATTACCCCAAAGAAAGAAGTCCAATGGTGTCAAATCACATGATCTTGGCGGCCAATTGACACCGCCACCACGTGATATAACACGGTCATTGAATTTGTCGCACAAAAGAGCCATTGTTTCGTTGGCTGTGTGACAAGTGGCACCGTGCTGTTGAAACCACATACCGTGCACATCCATAACTTCCAATTCGGGCCATAAAAAGTTCGTTATCATCTCACGATAGCGAACACCATTCACAGTAACTGCCTGACCGGCCGCATTTTGGAAAAAATGCGGCCCGATGATGCCGCCAGCCCATAAACCGCACCAAACAGTCACTCTTTGTGGGTGCATTGGTTTTTCGACAATCACTCTTGGATTATCATTCGCCAAAATGCGGCAATTCTGCTTATTGACAAATCCACTGAGGTGAAAATATGCCTCATCACTGAAGATCACTTTCTTCGAAAATTGATTATCCACTGTTGCCATTTCTTGCCACCATTCTGTCCATTGACGACGTTTGGAATGGTCAAGAGGCTTTAGTTCTTGAGTCAATTACTCCTTGTAAGCGTGTTAATGCAAGTCTTTATGCATAATGCTTATCAACGACGAGCGAAAGAGCTGCAATTGTTTGGCTCGACGACGAGTTGAGGTGGACGGCTCTTCAGCCACACTATCGCGAACAGCAGCAATATTTTCTGCAGTACGAGCTGTACGAGCATACACTGGTGTTTTCACATCTCCTACAGACCCGGTTTGCTCAAATTTTTGCAAGATTTTTCTGATTGTACGCACATTTGGTCGATTATGCTGACCAAAAAAAAAATTAACGAAGTGCATTTTGATTTGAACGCCCATTTTCATAATAAGCCTGAATATCTTTAACGCGTTGCTCGATTGTGTATCTTTCCATGGTTCAAATTGAGTTATTCTGAAATCGAGACATGTCAAATGAAATGCAGAAAAAAACTTGACGTTTAGGTGTGGTTTACATTCAACATCGGCCCTTAAAAATTTAACCACCCTATATATTCTAATATCAACTTAAATAGCACTTCTTTTAAGTGAAAATTATCCTTATCCTCCTTCTATGGTAAAGGTAAAGGTAAGTATTTTCCCACTTTCGGAGGACTTCCGCTTTGTGAGCACACTGCTCTTAACAAGATTTTTGCTATACAATTTTGTCTTAATACTAAATTGAATTATACTAAATTCATGTATTTAAAATATAAATTAAATTTCATTAGCAAAAAGGTAAACAAATTAAAAAAATGTACTGCAGGATATCCTGAAACGTAATAAATTGTGACAGTCAGATCCTTTTCGTAGTTAATTAACGGTTCCGCGTGAGAGAACTACAAAAAGGGACGCCCTACGTGACACACGGCATCTATGGCTAAGGAACACTGGCGGTCCTTTGCCTTCTTGAATTAACTAATTTAAGGAAATTGTTGCAAAAATACAAAATATCACAGTTACATTCCTTGTTATTATTAGAAAATGGAAAAATGTCATAAAATCAACTTTTAGATTAAAACTTTATTTGACATATAAAAAATTAAACTTTTTTATTATTAAGTGAAAAAAATAGTTCGATTAATATAAAGTTTAATGAGCGCTATGCCAATTATAGGAAAGCCATTATCCCGTAATGTATAAAATGTACCTGCGATATTTTCTATTGTAGATTTATTACATAAAAGAGTAAATTCGAAATTTTTTAACCTTTGCTAACAAAATTTTAAAATATATTTTAAGCTACTTTAAGTTCAATATTTAAGACTGTTAAGATTAGAGATGGGCACGTGAGAGATTTTTGACTCTGACTCACGCACGATCACGGACCAAAAATTAATATCATGCACGATAGTTTTTTTTAAATGGTTACTTTAATTTGTTTTATTTAATAATATTTTTTCTTGAAAATTAGGAAAACTAACTGGTTTGTTTTTAATTGATTGTTTTTTTTGGAATTGAGTATTAAAAATAGTATAAACGTTTTCGAACAAAAAAAAAATTCTATACCAAATTTTATTATTTTTTAAAAATTAGAAAACTTTTATCTAAAAAACTTAATATTTTATTAAAGTTTTTCTGAACTAAGTTCCATGAACATTTTCCCTACAAATAGTTCATCAGTTTCTAAAATCAAGTAAATTTTTATTATAACATAGGAAAAAATTTATTACTTTTTGTTTTTAATTGTCTGAACTAATTTTTAGAAAACAATTCTTCAAAATTAGAAAGTGGTATATCCTTATACTTGAAGGAAATTTTTTGATTACATTTTTGTTCATGTCTTTTTTTTTTTTTTTTTTTGAGTGTAAAAAAGGGTGTAATGACAACTGAAAATTTTGCTGTTATTACGGCAAATTTAGAAAATTTAAGCCCAGCGATTTTTTTGCTAATCTTAGCAACACATGTCTGCTGACGTGTAGTACAATGAAATTTGTAGACAAAATTAGCTATCGCTACTAAATTTAAGTAAACTTTTTGTAAAGGGGGAATTTAAAATCTTTTTGCAAACAAAATTTACAAAATATTATTAATATCACTGTCCAACAGCATTTTTGGAACAGAATAGCGACCCTATAATTCTGAAAGGGTATGTTGAGTAGATCATTTTTGTAGAACAAACTTATGGTCCACCACGTCTGAGTTTTTTTTACAGTGGGTCAAAGTTTTCATTTTTTGGTCGAAGGGAGCATTATACTATATGAAAAAAATGGTGTAAGTTAATGTCTGAGAGAATTCTTATGGTCAGAGTTGTATTTTGGAATTGTATGAGGATTAAATTTGTGGAAGATCTTAACCCTCTAACTGGTCTCTTTATGGGTCAATTTGACTCTTTTTTCGAGAAAATCAAAAAATTTCCTTTAAAAAAGGACATTTAAGGATTAAAATATTCTACGAAAATTTTTGCCGGAAAATTTCAGTGGGGGTCACCAAAGACACCATTGTTGTAAATAAAGCTCTTTACAATTAATTGGCAAAATTACACGCCAACTTCTATAAAAAAATTGTAATTTTGTTTTAATAGTGGTTTATTATAGTATGTAAATATTTATTTGTTTGCTCCAAAACTTTCCTGATCGGCGTGTCCTTTTCTTGGAAATGTAACTTTTACATCGACTTTTATCAAATTCCTGTTTTTCAATCTGGAACATAATATTTCAGCTTTCTCTTTTGTTAGTCCTAAATCTCTTACAAGATCTTCAAAATAAGCTTGGTCTATCAAATTAGGACATATGTTTAAACCATCAAGAGGCAAGTAACTTATATCTGATATGTTTTCAACCGCCGCTGTTATTTCTGTATTGCCGACTGTCATATTGGCCGAAAATGTATGTGTAGGCGGTTGAGGCACCGGAACACCTTCACAGCGCACTTCTGGTAAAATGACATTATTTGTTGCTTCGTATGTCATTATCGCGTAGTGCCTTTGGCTTCTATCTGATTTGTGATCTTCAGGTTCAATCCATGTAATAGGCGCAGAAAATGGCAGCGCCTTAGTACCGCCTTTGTACCAGGTCAAAAGACCACTTTCGCCAGTAGTACATACGGTTTTTGGTTTCCAAGCTTCAGATAAAAATCGTATTCCAAAGAAAAGAAAATATGGTTCTTCAATTGTAGGGAATATCTTTCTTCTGTTTTGATGGTGCGTAAAATGTCTTTTTTTATATTAATTTTAATAAAAATCACATCCGATATGTACTGCTTAGTAGCTCATCAATTATGCTTGATTTTTTTCTTTTATTTTTTATTTTTAATTTTAATAAATATCACACCCGATTTGTAAGTCACAGCTGACTAGACGCGAGAACTCAGTGTTTGGCCCGGCCGAACTTGACGCCGTTTTTACCTGTTTTGTATATGTTGGTGTATAATTTTACTAATTAAGCGTAAAGAGCTTTATTTACAACATTGGTGTCTTTGGTGACCCCCACTGAAATTTTCCGGAAAACTTTTTCGTAGAATATTTTAATCCTTAAATGTCCTTTTTTAAAGGAAATTTTTTGATTTTCTCGAAAAAAGAGTTAAATTGACCCATAAAGAGACCAGTTAGAGGGTTAAGATCTTCCACAAATTTAATCCTTATACAATTCCAAAATACAACTCTGACCATAAGAATTCTCTCAGACATTAACTCACACCATTTTTTTCATATAGTATAATGCTCCCTTCGACCAAAAAATGAAAACTTTGACCCACTGTAAAAAAAACTCAGACTTGCTGGACCATAAGTCGCTATTCTGTTCCATTCAAAAAGTCTTAATTTGTTGGACAGTGTATTAGTACAAACTTTCAAATTTATTTTTTTTTATTCAGCATCAAAATTTTTGTATTTTATCTTTTTTTTAAAAATTTTTAATTTGTTTTGAAAAATATTTTAGTCGATTTTTTTTATTGTACTTTTAAGGTAAAATTTTATTTGTTTAATTGTTAATATTAGAACTAAAAGATTTTTAGTGCTATTTTAAGAGCATGTCCTATTTTTAGACATAAGTCCGATCGCTCTTTTTAATGTGTGTAACATTTTAAGGCAATTTAAGTTTGTAGGTGTAAGTTTTAATTAGAAATAACATTTCCTTCAATATCCACTTTTTTAAAATTTAAATTTTTTATTGCTAATTTTAGCAAATCGATTTTCATCATTTGTAAAATGATTTCTAAAATAAGCAACAAAAAGTTGTAAATATTCTGTAAAAACTTTGTAATTTGTAAAATGTAAATAGCACAAAGATTTGCTAAATTAAATTTTTTTTTACTAAAAATCAGAACAAAAATGGGATTGAAAACCGTTTACAAATTTGTCTTTATTGCGATGGGTGAGTTACAAATAAAATGGAAAATTTATATAACTTTTTATTTTATATGTTTTATTAAACCTTAGTAAACATAACCAATCTCTTGGGTATTTATATTACCAATTCAAGCTATCTTAGTAGCCACTCTGTAATAGGAGGGTTTAAAGGAACCTTAGATAATGGAGAGTTAGACATAATACCAGCAATATTTAATTTTTTCTATAAACTTGACAAACATTTTATCTTGAGAAGGTTATGGCCATATAAAAACAAATTTAACCCAAATTTATTCTTATATGCTTACTAGCTTTCGAACCCTCCTCCCCCCCCCCCCCCCCCCAACATTTATGTCCTTTTTCCATAAAAAATTGAATTATTTCAACACAAAATACGAACAAAATTTCAATGACAATAATAAAAGAACTGAAAAAAAGCAACCTCATAGTTTGCGTGTTAAAACTAAGAATCCTTTAAGTTATTATTATTCCTTATAAGAAATGAAATTGATATATACAAAACAATAACATGACTGATTGAATGACTAAATGACTCTACTCACTCAACATCGCTAAGCTTATATTTGTGGAGTTGGTAACTTGAAATTATAAGCGAAGGTGCCTACTCCGAGAAGGAACAAAGTCTTTTCCTTGATTGCCTGGCTAGAAATGTGAATTTAAAAATATGTGTGGTCTCTGGAATATGGAAAAGTGTCTCCAACAACCGCTTTGGATAAAAACCTGAAATATATGAATTCGTGGAATATGTGCCAATGCACTGATAAGGCACTTTATGGAATTTTCGTCAGGAACGTGGCAAAATGAGGGCTATGATATGGTAAAATTTTTGCCTTAATGGCCAGCGTCGGCTTGACATCAGATACTGAAAATACGTGTTCCTCGGAGTATGGAATATTTTAATAGAGATTCTTTTGGAATTTCAAATAGGAAATGGGGCTAAAAAATTAATAAATAAATTCCCTCTTAATCACCCTGGTATGAAGGTTCCTCTCAGGTGCATACATACACTAGGTTAGCTTAGGTAGATGTGGTACCCTGCCAATCAGACTCACTTGGACTATAAAGTCCCTTGTGATACTAAGGAAGCTAATAAAAATTATATCACTAGCTTTCCCCGTCGAACCATCCCGATCGGCTGATATCGATATCAGCTAAGTCACCCAGGTCCATGAGCCCAAATGCAGTCCCCTCCTGCGAGCCAGGGCAGGACAAGTGCAGAGAAGGTGCTCCAGAGATTCCTCCTCCTCTTCGTCACCACAGCTTCTGCAAAAGTCACTAGCCGCAACCCTCAACCTAACTGCGTGCCTTCCAATCAGACAGTGTCCCGTCATGACGTACAGAAACCTGTGCATGCCCTTCCTATCCAGACGGGGCCACATCTGTCTGGAACGAATACAACCACGGACAGAAGCTCACCTATCTCTTGCCAACCCATAAACACTCTCCCGCAGCCGAAACTTGCAAGTGGCCAGAGGCATACCAACAGATTCCAATTTGTGTTGAATGTGTAAGGTAGTCCCCAGTCTTGCAAGCTCGTCTGCCTTACAGTTCCCAGGTATGTCCCTGTGGCTCGGCACCCAAATAACATGGATGCTGAACTGCTGAGCCATCTCGACAGTTCAGGGCTGATGTCGAATCCAGGAAGACAGAATCCAGAGATCTAATGGCAGCCTTACTATCAGAAAATATACATATTAATTCTCACCGTTGTGAGGACATTATACCTAAGCCACTCCGCTACCTCCCTAATGGCCAGAATTTCAGCCTGAAAAACACTACAGTGATTCGGCAGTCTCCGCGCAATACTCAGCTAAAGGTCCCTGGAGTAGACCCCGAAGCCAACCTGATCGTCGAGTTTAGAGCCGTCGTTATAGAAGTCGACACAACGCCCCCCATTGGGAGTTCCGTGTTTATACAAATCCCTATGCGGTATAAGCGTCTGGTACCTCTTGCAGTTCAGGCATCATGTTAAGGATAACACTGTGACCATAGCCACTGTCCGACCAAAGTGACAGCGCCCTCAACCGGACTGCTGCAGCTGCAGCAGTCTATGAACCAATTATGTCTAAAGACATCCACTAAGATTAATTGTAATTTTTTAAGAATAAAGGTCACCCCCTTAACGTTCTGCCAAAACTATTTCGCTTAAAAAATTTAAACTTAATATTTATTAAGAGGATAAATGTTTAAAATTGTAAATATGGAATATAAAAGGGATATCTTATCGCTCAGACGGATCAGCTGGAGCTTAAAGTTCATCATCCGATATAGACAGCCACTACGACAGGATTTTTGTAATTTTTTGCGGGAAGGAGCCAAATAGCTTTAGCTTATGAACTGAAATTTAAAATATATATATATAAACCTCTCTGGTATGGGCTGATTCAATGAAGATATATTTTTTGGTATTTCCAATAAAAGCAAGGAAAATTGGGTTAAAAGAGGAAAAAGTGTCCCTTTAAGGACCCAATAGAAGCTTAGAAATTCGCATTTGGTATGTAGCTATCACTTTCGGCAAAGACATCTACTGAGAGAAGACTTTTGGAAATTTTAATTAGGAGGGGGAAGACTTTCCCTTAGCATTCTACCCAAACCTCTTTGGCTAGAAATATAAAAATTAAATTATGAGTCCCTGAGGTAGGTCCCTGAAGAAAAACTTTTTTGAATTTCCGATAAGAACGTAGTTGTAACGTGACGTTACAAATAACCTTCTTATGCATATACCTAATACAGTTACTGATGCCCATAACCAACATTCTATTCTAGTAATTCTCATTCAGTTGGTAAAATTTATTACATATAGTGTCAAAGTTTAGAGGCAAAAAGGGCGAACTAGGCTCCAGCTGGAGTTCGAGTATACTTCGTCTAGCAGCCGAAGTATAGCTTGTAAGCCAACCAGATACTCGTTTCCCGACCTTACCTGACTCACCTGCCGATTATTTTCGTGAATCACGTAAACACAGTAACCGTAGTTAGAACCGATTTAACCCGGCTCACCTGCCGATTATTTTTGTCAGTTACTTAGAGTTATCTACTAGCCATAGAACCCTTGCCCGATCTAACCCGACTCACCTGCCGATCATTCTCGTGAGTCACGTAAACACAGTAAACGTAGTTATAACCGATCTTAATTTTTAACCGAGAGTTATCTACTGACTATAGAACCTTTTCCCGATCCAACCCGACTCACCTGCCTATTATTCTCGTGAGTTAGTTAGTTACCATTTACAAAACCTTTACGTTCGCATTTCACAAATAACCCCAACTCACCTTCGGGTTACTTCAGACCCTTGTCGTACTGCGACCTAGGAAATCTATAACCCTAAAAGCGATTTGTCTGCGCCATAAACCGCTTTCCGTTCTCGTCACCTACGGAAGCGATTATACTAACAATTAAAGGAAGCAGACCTTTAATATTCCCAACCAACCCTGAGTTTTTGCTGGCTGGAAAACAAAACTGCATTACATAGTAGAGAGGGGATCAAAATGGAAAACGGTCCTATTAATCTGGCCCATTAATTTTTAAGGGTAAAGGCAAAAAAAGTAAAAGTAAAGCCAAAACCGCTAAGGTTTCCCCTTTAAAGAAAACTTTTACTAAGACTAGAGTTTTTGAAAATTTTGTGCCCAAATATATTTTAATATTTAAAATATTTGATAACGTAGTATCGGGCTTTTAGGCTTGAACATTAATACTACAACCATTTTTTTTTTAGCAATAAACTAAATGCATATACAATGACTTAGCAACAGGAAAAACAAAGTTACACTGAATATTTTCTATGACGTTTGCTTTACTTCACCTAAGAGAGACTGACTCTAATAAAAGCATCTGGCGATACTTTTTAATTTGAAAGGTCATTGAGGGTAACTTTGGGGCAACATAGTTAGATCGATTTAATGCAGTGGTCGGCAGAAAGAGAGAATATGAATGTGTTGGTGTTGTACATCGTAAGATATTATTTTATATTTCTAGATAAATGAATGAATGAATACATTAATAAATGAACTAATCGTTAAGAGAATATCCTTATTCATTGAATTAAAATAGTTCATGTTTTTGTTTTCTCTATTATAAAAAATAATTCATAATAATGATAATAATAATTTTTTGTTTGCATACAATAATATATTTCAAGAAAATACAATTATTCCCACTTAAAGTTCCACATTTATAATTTAAAATGTAAACGAAAAACAAAATAAATACCTACAATAAAAAAATACCTATGATAATAAAAAAAAAACAAATTTTTAGAGTGTACTTTATTTCTTCAACAAAGTTGCATGTACCTGCTCTATTGAAAGTTAGCGTGCTACTGAATGAAATAATTGTACTTTTTGTGCTCTTAGCTTTGAGATTTGTTGACATTCGCGTAGTGTAGGTGTAAATCGCCGATTATGTTCGGCCCCTGAGTGCTATGAGTGTCGATTGCTGATTTAATGTCTGGATAAAAATGTTGTAGCCTTTTTATTAAAAGCTCTACAAAATGAAGGTTATTTCGGAAATTTTTACAAAAATTGTCTGAAACCCAAAATATATTTAAATGTTTTATGTGACAAAAAATCTTTGACACAAAATAAATCCTTAAAAATTCTGTAAATCTTAGAATTTTAGTCTAGTGTATATTGTTTCCCAAATTAAACGTCTCATCAAAATTCTAGAGAATAATTACAAATTTTTTTATTATAAAACATTTCAATGTATAAAATTTTATAAAACTTTTTAGAAATATGGTAAAAATTTTCTTTTAGTTTGCAAAAAAATATCTCTTCTAGGTTACCATTTATAGATGCCAACGCTTGTAGTCTTAATTGTGTTTAATTATATATAAAATTCATTCAACTCTCATTATTTACAATTCATTAACTAAACTATTGTATTGATTTTTGTTGTTGTTGTAGTTGTTATTGTATTTTCCACAACAACAACAAAAGAAATTTTATTGTGTTAAAAAAAAATATAACAACAAAACCTAATTAAACGTTTTTTTTCCAACATATTTCTGTTATTTCCCACAGTCTAGAAGATATACAAAATCGACCACAAAAGTGTAGGCGTCTTGATATTGTCAGTCAAGAGGTCATAATAGACTGCAGAAAAATTAGTTTTGATTTTGTTGTGATATTAAAAAAAAAAAAAAATTGCCATAAAAAACACAGCTTTTTCTTACAGTTTTTATTATAAAACAAAACCACTTGATTAAAAAAAAAATCAGGGTACCATAATTAGTTTTTATAGCCTGAATACTAAAAAAAATATCAACAGCCAACCCATACAACTAGTTTTCAGAGTTTTTTTTTGTATTAAAAAAAAATTCAAAAAATGTACGTTAAAACGACACACTTAAATGGTTAAGATATCATTACAAATGTTGTTTTTAGACTGCTAGCAGTAGTGTGTATGTAAGTACCATTCATCTAACTATTCATCTATCTCTTCAAAAGATGGATAGTTGGATATTTATATGACTTGAAAGTACTTAATTCATGTATCGTGGTATGTACTTAATAAAAAAAAAAAATGATACAAGTTATGAGTTACTATTTGGTTTTACTTTATTATGATCATATTGTGATTGCTGAAAAAATATTATTTTGGTTTGAGGGCACAATTATATTGTTATATGAACAATTTAGTTTACAAAAAATGAGTTTTGTTTTTTTTTTAACTATAGCAAAATAAATTCACATGATTACGATGATTTAACTAGAAATAGTTTTGTTACAATAAAATGTTACTAGTTAAATTGTTTTTTAATTATGTCAAATTTATATTTGCGTAGCAGAATTTAGTAATTTAAAATTCAAAAATCTTATTTATAACCTCTTTGAAGACAATTATTACTAAAATAAAATTAATATAGTAAAGTTTTTAGGGCACTGAAAAAATTTATCACTACAGTGTGATAATGATAATTAAAATAACTGTACTTGTAGTTGAAAATATGTACACTATATGTGCAATTAAATCAACTGTCAGATGTAGTCAAATCATCAAACAAATGTAGTATTTTAAATCAGTGAAAATTTTTGTAAAAAAATATCCACCTATTGTTAAAAACAACTACTAAAGTAGTTAAAAGAATTATGAATGTAGTTCAACACAACTACGAATATATATATATAAATAACTTCAAAGGTGTTTCAATTTTCTTTTATTTGGAATTTTGAATTTTTTTCATCGACGCGTTTTTCAAAATGGCGGCGAGAATGAAAAAAATTTATAAAAATCGTTTTCTCAAAAGCTATAAACTTTAGAAAAAATGAAAAAATTTTATAAAAATAGTTTTCTCAAAAACTATAAACTTTAGAAAAAAATTTTACGAAAAAAATAAAGAACACTCTCAAATCTTTTTTAGAATTTTTTGAGACAATTTTAGATTTTCGCAAATATCAAAAATTCCAATTTTTCAAAAATACCTGAAAAATGTTTGAAAAAATTTGAGAGTGTTCTTTGATTACTTCTTTGCTGATTCTGTGCATATACATTGTTTTCTTATACTCTTAGCATTACCCAGAGATAACGGCTTGGACGTGGTAGAACTTTGTTTCTTTGGGGTGCTATTTTTCGTGAGTCCACTTGCGTCTCACGTTTTGGGGTACTTTTTTCGTGAGTCCTCTTAATATCACCTCGGCGTTAATGGGTTAAGTCAAATAACTACAATTGCAGTTAAAATAACTACAGTTTATTTACTAACCGAAATAGCAATCATGCAAAAAAGGTTCATCGGAAAAAATTCACTAAAATCCGAACTAGCAGGAATATCATGAAAAAACTAAAATAAGGAATAAAAATAAGGAATAAAAATCTTCATATATAGAAGAGTTACATTAATGGCTCACTGACTGACTCATTGTAGTCTAGGTTTTACTGCTGGTGCTAGGAACTTGTATACTAAATTGCATGATCCCAATCTGGTACATAAATGTGCCAAAATGGAATTTTTTAAATGTTCTACATGAAAAAGGGGAAAAAATCGCCGTCTTAATGCCCTGCCCAAACCTACTTGGCTAGAAGATATTGGAGTTAATTAACTGATAATTTGATTTTTCCAGAATCGTGGAACAATATTCGGCGTAAATTGCTTTGAATAACATATTTCCTGGAGATAGATATTTTTTTTGTAAAATTCACTTAAAACCTGGTAAAATGATGATTCCATAAGGTCCAACCAAACCACTTTGGCTTGAGGCCTGAAATGTAAAAAGTGATTATAATTGATAATTGGCAAAGGAAAATGGAACAAAACGGGGAACAAGTGGAATTGAAATGTTTGACAAAGGGAAAGAAATAAAAATAAAACTCTAAATACGGGAATGGAGTTTTCTAGGATTTTAGTGATTTTTAATTCATTTGAAAATCCTCAACTAGTACACACTGTGCATTAGTCCCATGTTTGGTAGACATCTACTACTACAGGATATTTGGAAATTTATACGGGTAGGTTTTAAAGGGGGAAAAGTCTCTGCCTTAACTTTCTAACCAAACTCTATTATATGTTCCCTGAAGTTAGGGGGCTTAAAGGGGAAAAGAACCTCCCGTAATAGAATGTTTAAAACGCTTTGTCGAGGAAACCTAAAATTTAAAATACATCTTTCTTATTTATGGGCATATTCACTGCTAAGTTTCTTAATGGAATTTATGACAGGAACGTACACACTCTCACTCCCACTCACAACGCTGTGTCAAAGCCACTTTGGCCAGAAGCCTAAAATTTAAAATGGGTATTTCTTGTGTCAATCAAATTCCTTAAAAACTGAATAATTTGGTTACAGCTATTGAATTTTTTGGTTGCAGTAATTGAATTATTTGGTTACGGCAATCAAATATATTCCTGACACAAATGAAATATTTTGCTTTAACTGAAGTTCTGCTGTATTAAACGAATTTCTGTTACCACAAACAAACATATTGGTGACTCCAATCAAACCATTAAAGCTCAAAAATTTGGTTGTCATTATAAATCTGTTTTCTTTGTACACTCAACAAAAAAAGTCTGTAATGGCAACTGAAAATTTTGCTGTTATTACGGAAAATTTTGCTAATTTGAGCCCAGCGGTATTTTTTGCTAATCTTAGAAACACATGTCTGCTAACTTGTAGTACAATGTAATTAGTAGAAAAAATTAGTAGCCGCTACTAAATTTGAGTAAACTTTTTGTAAAGTCGAACTAAAAATCTTTTCAGCAAAAAAAAAAAATTACTAAATGTTATTTATGTATATCAGTACAAAAACTTTTTTTATTTTATTTATTTTTTTCAAAAAACATTTTAGACAAAATAAAAAAATCAATGGTTTAAAAATTTTAAAAACATAAACGAATTTATCATTTTGTTTCAATCTGGTGATTTCTGTTTTGAAAAATATTTTAGTAAATTTTTTTTGTACTTTTTAAGGTCAAATTTTAATTGTTTTTAGGGCTGATTTTTAGAACTAAAAAGAACTTTTTAGAGCTATTTTAAGTGGATGTCCTATTTTCAGACTTGGTGTCCCTTCTTCAATCTATGTAACATTTTAAGACAATTTTAGTTTGTAGATGTAAGTTTTAATTAGAAATAACATTTCCTTCAATGTTAAATGATTTCAGAAATAGTAAAGTGGGATTGAAAACTGTTTACAAATTTTTCGACTAACTTTTTTTCTGAGTGTATATAGGCTACTTTACTTTTAATATCCATTTTAGAATTTCCGCAATGAACACGGTAAAAATGGGGATTTAAAGGCGGCTTATTTGGGCTTATTTGCTGATAATATACTTTTTTAAATTTTAGCCAGGATCAAGGAAAAAGTATAACCAGTGGCCTGTCCAAACCACTTTAAAAATTTATTGAAAATATAAGAAATAATAAAATTTTCTTCTTAAAACTATTATTTTACAACAAAAATTAAAAAAAGTACCCAAAAAGGGTACCGCTAAAGTTTGCATTCTAATGATACATTAATATTTTATGGATCCTTTAGAGGAAAAATAAACCGATACCGAGAGCGATCTTCAAATTTTTATTCCAGTTTCATTAAATACCAGATTTTTTAATATCTCGGCTTTGTTTTGGGGAAAATATTTGTTAAATACGGTCTATCTCAAATATTCAAATAAAATTCGAATAGTTTGTTCTATTTATAATTAATAAGTACCACACTACGTATGATGAATACCTAATTGATTATCATAGAAGTCATAACAAAATGCAAAATATTGGCAAAAAAGCAAAAAAAAACAAAGAAAAATAATTTATTCTATTATTCTTTTAAATTGAGCTTGAGATCTGGTTTTGTTTGTATAAAAATTATAATGATTATTTATTCACATTGGGTGACTTCTTCAGGGAAATTATTAAATTTTTTTTTTGAATTGTAAAATTTTTTTTGATCAAATTAAATTATTTCCCTGAAAAAGTCACCCAATGTGAAGACAAAATATTGGAAAATAAATAATCATTTTTATTTTTATACAAATAAGACCTCAAGCTCAATTTAAGAGAATAATATAATATGATATTCTTGATCTAGATTTATATATTGATCTTGATTTATAGAAAAATAATTTATTTTAAAATATAAAAGGACACTTAAAAAAGTTTGTAAGTTAAAATAACTAAAAATATCATTTAAAAGAAATGATATTTCATTTAAAAACCGGTCTACTTAATTTTCATTTAAATAAAATGTCATTTCTTATTTATTTTTAAATGTTGATTAATTAACTGACACATCCGTAAGAAACAAATGATATAATCAGTTAAAATAAATGTCAAAATTTTACCTACCAATTCCTTAAAAAATAAATGTTTTTTTTTTCATTTATTTGAAATTGTTTCACTTTTTGTATTTTTTTTTAATATGCTCGTACAATACAAAATGTATGTATGCAGATAGCTATAGACACTTTTTGTGTGAATGTGTTTGTGCATGTATGTGCGTTTATGAAGTTCTTGTAATTTGTATCGAAAAATTTTGTATGTATATATACAACAAATTTAAATAAAAACACAAATTGTAATTTTTTGAATATTTTTTTTTTTTTAAACAGACTGCAAACAAAATTTAAATTTGTAATAAGTGCTATGGACACAAATAAATCACAAGTTTCCGTTTTGTGAGTAAATTTTTATTAAATTTCAATCAAATGAAAAAAAATAAATGAAACTGAAAAAAATCGGTAAATGACAGTAAATTATTTCGAATACATGTATAAAAAAAGTTAATATAGATATTTCTTTGAAAAATAAATGTATGTTCCTTTATTTTTAAATAGAACGGAAAACTTTTTTTATTAAACTACAAACAGTAAAGTACATAATATTCTGAGTGGACAAAACTGGCAGAAAAAATATTTGCTTAAACAAGCAAAAGAAAAGAAAGAAATATTTTTTTTTTTGAGTCAAAAAAGCGCTTTAAGGCAAAAAATTTGAAGAAAGCAATTTAAAGCTCAAAAATTTTAAGAAAAAAATACTTGAAAATTGTAAATTCCATAATAGCAGAAAAAAGCAAATATGAGTAAAAAATAAGAAAAACAGCAAAACACGCAAATTTGTCTTCCCTGTAGATTATAGAAAAAATCGTTCTTTTGCTATTTAGAAGACGGGAATAGTTTAAAAAAATAAAAATAAAAGATTTTTGAGTAATGATGCAGAAATATGGGTCCACACCATTATCCAAAAATGTTTGGCAAACAAACAAAACTTTAAGTGCATTTATCTTGAAATCGTTATGAGTTATGGCGGTCGTCTTGCAATTGAGAGAAATCTAAAAATGTCTATTAAATATTTTTAAGGTAAACCAATATTCAATGAATATTTTCTCCAAAACCAGAACGAGTAATATACTAAAATGTTGTGTATATTCAAATTAACCTTTTGTGGAAACCCACCTGGCAAATATATTTTTCAATACCGCCACTGTTTTCTTTAAATTGACTTGCTGAAATGCTTTGTATATTTCTGCACAAAAAGAACAGCTACATAACAAACTACACATTCAGTACAAGGACTTTTGATAAACTCAATTTGGCAAATAAATGACAACATAAAATTTACGTGTAAACCATTAACTTTATTCATTCCTTAGTTGTAACATAAATTTAATATTAATACCAACAACTACAGTAAAACTACCAGCAATATGAAATTTTTTTTATATAATTTCTTTTTTTTTAACCTAATAGCTTTTACTGCCCTACAACAAGTGTAAACAAAAAAGCTTTTCAAATTTTGTTTACTACCCATATGTTTCATGCACCCAACAACAATTGTTTGTTAACGGCGGTTGCCAAGGACACAAAATGCCAATACACAAAATATTAACAAAAAATTATTAGAAAGGGATTCAAATGTAGTAACAAGGAAACCAAATAATAGAAAAAGGAATTTCATATAGTTTAAAGGAATTTCTTTTTGCAAATTATTAATAATAATTTAGTTTAGTCTTATTTAAGACTTGCTCGAAAGTAAAGGTATTTTTAGGAATAAATTTTGGCAAATTAATATTTTATTACAAAGTGGTGAAATTTTAAGAAATTAAGTATTGACCTTAAAGGCAATGAACTTATACAAAAATAGATATAGAAAAAAAAAAAACTTAACCGGTATATAATTTAGTATTTTTCTTCTTCTTTTGTTGCAATTTTAGGCATGATTACGGGAGCTGAAGGCCGACAAAATTATACATTATTGGATTTGAAAAAACAACAATGGGCCAAGGAAAAAGGTGAGTATTAAAGTGAGTTAAATGAAACTAAATTTAAACAAAATAAAAAAAAAGTGGAAAAATTTTATATTCAAAGAAAGTATATTGTTCCGAATTTTTTTATTAAGAAAAACTACCACAAGGAAACACTATTGCAAGCTAAACTCTTCAATTGTGAAAAATTCAGCTAGCTCGGCAATAATGGAGATGAATTAGGGGTATGAAAATCTTGAAAGTTTTGATAATCTTTTGTTTGGGATTATGTTAGAAATTTTGTAAATAAAAACCGCTAACAATTATGTGTTCTTCAAAAAAGAAACATTGATATATATAATGACTTTGTTTTAGTACAATAATGCCAAAATATTTCAAAAAGTAGCAAAAAAGAAGCGCAGAAAATGTTCGTTAAAACCCAAAATATCATGAATAACAAACAAAAAAATATTTTTTGTCTTAGATTAAATAAGCAATCAAATATAAGGCTCTAGTATGTCAAAAAACGGGTTTGGACTTAAGATTGGATTCTGGTACCTAAAAGGGTGTAGAATAAGATGAAATGATTAAGATTTCTGATAAAAATTTATTTACCCCATAAAAACGTACAAAACGAACTTGGGAAAATCGATAAAAATGAGAAAAACATTAAAATTTTTTTGATTTTTTGGTTTTAAATTGTTTTTTTTTTTCGTCAGTCTTCGAATTTTTTTTGGAGTTTGGACTTTTTTCGGTGTTTCGTGATCTGGTTCTTCGATTTTCTTTCGTTTGACAATATCAGTTTTTTTCTTTTTTCGGCGCTTTGTCTTCTGCAGCTTTCTTTTTCTCGTGATCAGGTTCAGATTTATTTTTCTATTTTTTTTCGCTTTGGGTTCATTCGGTTGAGCTACAAAATCCTGTTGAATCAGTACATAAAATCCTTTGCTTTCGTATAGTTATTTTTACAATGTTCTTTGTATTAGTATACGCACATCAACCCTTTGCTGAGAGCGAACAGATAGCTGAGAATGAAAAGAACAGCAACAATAGCAAAGGTATTGTCACACTAAAAGCGAAAAAAAATACGTCACCACATAGGCATGACATCACCAAAGTCGGCACCCAATCATAACTAACCATATCAAATCGCATCTCCTAACGGAAGGTGTGTCCACAGTGATAATGCGTTATGAAACTTTAAATGCGTTTTACTCAAAACTTCATTTTCACACACTAGGCCCCTTTTCTCGGAGAAGGTCATTTATGATACGAATAAAACCTTAAACATTTTTTTTATATACAATACCAAATTTAATTTATAAAAAAAGTTAAGATATTTTTCTATCTATTCAAAAAGTTACTCGTCTCCGTTTTGCAGAAAATATTCGTTGAACATCGTATGTTCAATATACATTTTAACATTTGCTCTATAATCAATTAAGACATCGTACGTATACGTAATATCGTATTAATCATACGCAGTGTAGTTCCATTTGATTATAATAAAACATTTACAGTCATATGCATAGAGATTTTGTTGATTTTTATAAAATACTTATAAATCAAATTAACATGTGAAACAAAAACAAATTTTCCTTATAAGACTGTTATAAGCATCAACTAAATGTTTATGCATATGGCTGTTAATCCATTAATCGTTATTCAATTATCTGAACAATTTTATTAAATATTAAATAAATCGATTAATTAAAACGAATGACAAATTATTCGAATAATTTTATACGATTAATCGATTAATCAAAAATTGTTAAAATCATACAAAAATATTTCAAAAATATATTTGCATTAAAGATTTTTAAAAGGGTTGATATAACCCAGAAGCATTCATTAATCTCCTCTAGAAAAGTAAAATTTCGAAAGACTTAAGATTCCAAATAATTTGTTTACAATGTTGTACTTAGTCTGGATTAATATTTAATAGCAACTAAATTATTTTTCAAACATATGAGCGTTTTAGAAGCCACGTGAGCCAATTCTTTTAGAAAATATTTTAACAAAATTAAACACAAAATTAATTTAAAAATCCCCTGAATGTAGTACAGGGAAGGAGGGATGTTAATAAAATAAGGAAAAATCTATCCTTAACAGATTTTCTCTCGTCATTTAAGTTTTTTTAATGAGTTTACTGTATTTTTAAAAATAAGTATTAACACATGATTTGCTATTGATTTTCAGCTAAGTATAGTTGTTTGTTACACTAAAAACTTATGAATTTAAAGAAAAAAATACTTTTCTTCAAGTTATAATAAATCACTAACGCTTAGGAGTTATAAAGTTGAAATTTGCAACGTAGGTAGGTTACCCCCCAAGGTACAGCCATCCCCTTAGGGGGCATTTTGGTAAATTGATTATTTGTACTTTGAATTATGCGCTGATTTACTGATATGATACCTTTGTATCTTCCGTCAGGAACGTGTTAAAATGGAAATTTATATGGCGATTAATCTCCCTCTTAACGACTTGCCCAAACTGGTTTGCCTAGAAACTTGAAAGTGTAAAATATGTGTTCCTTGGAGTATACGTTAAATATGTAATAAAGTACTGGTTGACATTTTCTTCAAAAACGTGGCAAAAATGGGGGTGGGGGGGGTTCAAAAGTGTTGACATAAAAATCGAAATATATATAAACATATATACAGGTTGGTTGAAAAGTTCCTGCGCTCGAAATGAAATAATACCGGTTTTGTTACGAAATATATTTTTTTATTCAATATAATCTCCTAGAAGCTCAATACACTTGTACCATTGATCTTCCAATAATTTTATCCCATCCTTATAATGGTTTTCCGGAAACTCTGCAAAATAACCGTCTACGGCTGCTATGGCCTCTTCATTCGACGAAAAATGCTTTCCACGAAGGAATTGTTTGAGATTTCTGAAGAGATAGTAGTCACTGGGAGCCAAATATGGTGAATACGGTGGATGTTCAAGCAATTCGTACTTTAATTCTTTGAATTTAGCCATCGTCAAAACACTTTTGTGAGCAGGTACATTGTCTTGATGAAAAATGATTTTTTCTTCTTTAAACCAGTTCTTTTCTCACGAATTTTTTCATCCAGCTGATCCAAAAGGCTGCAATAATATTTAGAGTTGATTGTTTTACCTTTCTGAAGATAATCAATCAACAAAATTCCTTTTGCATTCCAAAAAACTGATGCCATAACCTTCTTTGCTGATCGTTGTGACTTCACCTGCTTTGGAGCTGAACAACCAGCTTCAGTCCACTGTAAACGTTCTTGTTTCAATTTAGGATCATGGTGGTAGATCCAAGTCTCGTCGATAGTTATAAAACGACGCAAGAAGTCGGTTTTATTCAGCTTAAAATGCTCCAAATTACGCTGAGAAATTTGTTTTCGATCCAGTTTTTGTTGAATTGTTAATGTGTGCGGCACTAACTTTCCAAACAGTTTTTTCATACGTAATCCTTCATGTAAAATATGGAGTACTTTTTCGTCTGAGATGCCTATGGCATTAGCAATTTCACGCTTAGTCAAACTTGGATCTTCATTAACCATATTATGTACCTGCTCAATGATTTCTGCTGTAGTTGCAGTTTTTGGTCGTCCTTCGCGTTGATCGTCTTTAAGGCTGGTACGACCACGTTTAAATTTACCAGACCAAAATTCAACGGTGCGTTTTGAAAGTGAGGACTCCTTATAGACTTCTAACAATTTTTCATAAATTTCCTTTGCTTTTAAACCCTCCAAAACAAAGAATCTAATGACTGCACGATATTCAATTTTTCCATATTAAAAAAAATCAATGACACGTCAACTTGAAATGGCTTGTAAACAAAGAAAGAATTGACAGAATGACTTGCAACTTTGCATGTGTTCTCAGGACAGTTATACCAACTTGAGAAAAAAAAGTTTGGAGCTAGCAGTGCCATCTCTTGGTGAGCGTAGGAACTTTTCAACCAACCTGTACATTGGGTGTTATATGGCCATAAATGGGAATACATGATCATATACGTGCATGTATAGTTCCATACCACCATATCTTATATATTTCCATATATCTTTGAATCGAAATTTGAGGGTAAGGCCGTAGGTGCTCATATATGATCATAAATATATGATATATGAACATATATGAAAATATATGGCCATATTCCCTAAAATTTCGGATCCCAAAATATATGGTCATATATCGAACTATGCATTGTCTTGTATGATAATGTATGCCCATATATGATCATATACAAGACCATAAATTTTCTGAAATTTTAGTTTCTTTACTCAAATGAAAGGGAATTTAAAGAGCTATTAAACTGTATATAAATCTCTGAACAATTTTCAGAATTACTATGGAATTTGGTGCAATGAAAGTTTTTAAACCGATCCTACATAACTACTATTTTTGCAGCAACTAAATGAAAGTTTTTTTTTATCATCCTATCAATTTCTCTTTCATTTGAGTACAATAATGAGTGGAATTTTTTCAAATTTTTTTTTGTGCCAAAAAAGACAGGAAATTTTGGAATTTTCAACGGGTGCTTTAATGTCCTATAAAAACCTTTGGGCTAAAAATCAGAAATTTAAAATTTATGTTCCCTGGAGCATAAAAAGTTAACTTCGGGAATTTTCGAGAAGAACGTGGTGATACTGGGGGCAAACAAAGAGGAAAAGTATGTCTCTCAAGAGTCTGCGCAAATCGCTGTATTTTCTGTATATGTATTTTGTAGCGCATAGACTTATTCACTGATAGGAATCATTTGTAATTTTTTGCCAGGAGCGTAGTAAAATTGAAGGTTTAAAAGTCTTCTTATTAACTGTTTGCATAAACCCCTTTGCCAAGAAATCTAAAAATCTAAATATACCTTCTTTGTTCTCTTTGCTTAAAATGGGGGTAAAATGGGAAAGAAAAATCCCTTCATTATGAGCATTTTAAGGTTTTTTAATATATCTTTTTTAAAAAAAAAATCTCTTTCTAGAGGAAATTGCTAAATTGGATGAAATGTATTCCTCCTCCATGCAATCATCATCTTCCACACATCATCACCAAAAAATAGAACGCACTTCCATACGCACTTATTACTCTAACTTGGATTTAACACAATCGACACAAAGAAATTCACGACAACATTTATATCAGCAACAACAGCAGCAACAATATACTGAAAATTCTAAAATGAAACATCATCAACATCAATCCCAACCAGCCAATCAGATACGTTTAATGAAACCAAACAACAGCTATGACTATATGAACAATTATCCAGAAGATATGGATGATGTAGATGATATGGGTAATGAGGCGGATTTCGAGGATATATCACATCCTCAGGCATATATGCGCATGAGGAGAAATAGTCATCATCCAGCACGACCACCATTACTAAATCATCGTAATAATACAACAAGTATGATGTCTAAACAACCGGGTCAACGTAAATATTCTTATGTAGAACTAATGCCCAATACTTTACAAACAGCCAAGGCAAGAATGCAAAATCAAGCATTGCCATCACATCATACACAACGTATAAGAAGTCCCAGTTTACCTGTTATACGTCATCGTGGAGACTATTTTGCCTATAATCAGCAACAGGATAAAGTTCCTTTGAAATTGACAATAAATCCACATAATACACAACTTGTTAGTATGGATCCTGGTAACCAGCAACAACATCGACAAAACAATCAACAACAACAACAGCAACTACACCAGCTACCAGTTAATTCTTTACAAAACGGTTGCCAGGAAGAAGATACATCGGGTTATATAAGTGATTCCCCCAAAAATTTACACACACCCAATATATGGTTTAATGATGGTGCTAGTCAGGTGGAAAGTGTAACAAGCCCTGGTGACAACAATAGTTTATTGCAAGGTGAAGCTATAGAATTTGTGGATAAAAGAGCCAAGAGATCAATAACAAATCAACAGCAATTACAACAACAACAACAACAATTGCTTAGGGCTATAAAAGGTCAACAAACTAATAATGATGATGAAAATGTTTTAAATAAAACGTACGTGGTAAAGAGAAGAGGTTCCCAACAACATTTGGTGGGTTTTGATAATGATGATGGATTGGGGGAGCAGCACAATGTTAAAGGATATCAACAAGGAGGGTGAGTACAAATAATAATAATGGAAATCAATTTATTATTTTTGATTAGAAAATTATGTTTTTTTTTTATAAAATATAAATAATTGGAGATTTTTTGTTTAAAGCTTTTTATAGAGCTTTTTATATGGTTTATTATTATTTTTTTTTTTTAATTTGAATTTGCAAAGTTTATTGAGTTATTTTTCGATACAAAAATTTTATTTAATGTTTTTTTATAGTTTTTCTCAAATGTTTTACGTTTTATTTCAAATTTTGAAAAATTTACTTTTTGACAATGTGCCTTAAAAAGTACCGTTAAAAATTATGCTTTTGTGAAATATTTTTTAAGAAAGCTTCAAAGTTTCATAATGTAGGATTTTAAAAAATTTTGAATCTTCTTAAAACTTGCAGTTATTACATCTCCTCCAATAACTCACCTAGCAATCCCAGCAGAGATGTCTCCACTTCCAACACCTATCAAGTTCATCATACTGATGATTCGGAGATCTATACCCAACATACCCAGGAAGAACGTGAGCGAGCCAAATGGTGTTACAATCAAAACAATGAAACTCACATTAAACACCAGCAACAACAAGTTGGTCCAGGCTGGTTAAGTCGTGGCCTACATGATCTCAAAGACAGTGAAGATGATACACAATCTCAACAATCTTCTTGTTATCTGAGAGGACAAAATGCTCCTATAGAGCCCCATGTAATGGTTGAACGTTTGGATAAGAAACGTAAAGCAGCAGAATATCATATGGCCATTAAACAGCAGTTGGAAGAAAGAGAGTCAATGCGTAAATGGGAAATGGAAAGGCAGAGGCAAGAAGAAGAAATGGAAGAAGAGAGAATACGGAAACAAAAACAAATTGAGCTTGAACGGCTGGATATCGAAAAGAGACAGCAAATGGAAAAAGAAGAGATACAAAAAAGAAAACAACAAGTCATGTTGGATGCCATAGCTAAAGCTGAGCAAGCAGCTAAGCTGGAAAAACAAAAAAAGAGAAATAAAAGACAAGCTGTGGAAGAGATAGAACTTGACAATGAGAGTAAAAAAAGAGAGAGAAATTTTGAAAGAGAAGAACAACTAAAAGAATTACCAGAAAATCCCAAAGAGTATTTAAAAGTGGTATCAATTGAAGAAGAACAAAACATAAGTAAAGCTTTACCAAAAGAAGATACTCCTTTAGCAGAAAAAGAAGACGAGAAAATTTTAATAGGTTCTCCTATAAATCTCAGGAGAGCTTTTACAAAACCCATTAAAGCTGAAACCGAGCAATCTCAGGTCCCGGAAAATGTAGTTATAATGCAACCAGCTACTCTTATACCACTGCCAGTTACCACTGATATTTTAGGATTACAAACAGCTATAGGTAATCTACAAATTGCCACTTATTTAATGCAACAACATTTAAAACCCACAACAGCAGACTCTACAGAAGATTTTTCAAAAACTACCGCAGGACCATTTACACAAAGAACTGACACATCAATATATACCGAGGATGGTTATCAACCAGATAGAATACAGGAAACAGATAGAGAGCAAAGTGAGAGAATTTTTATTAAACCAGCATATCAAAGTGAGAAAATACCACATAACGGCAAATCACCTACAGACAATATGTTTGCTGGAAAACAAGAGAAAGTAAATTCAGAGAAAATTATGGATATTGAAGAAAATAATGAAGAGATTAATAAATTGGCCTTAATACCCTTAACCTCTCGACCACCGCCACATGAAAGTGAGTCTTCTGAGGATTGTAATGAAGCAAATGATAATAAAATTTCTCAAGATGTAGAGACACAAACTGAATTGCCTTTAAATTGTGACTTGTGTTTATTTCATGATAATTTCTATAAAGTTTTACTAAAACGAGAAGTTTCCACTACCACTACTACACATACAGCTAAAAGCAAAACTACTAAACCTGCCAAAGAAACAGAAAAAGATCATGAGACCACTACCACTACAACCACTACCACAACTACTACATTCAAAGCCAAATCCAAAGATAAAGATAAGAAAAGACATAACAAAGATGCTAAAGATAAAATGGACGATAGACCTAAGTGGGGTGTTAATCGGCCAGTGAATCAATATGTTAAAGCCAGTGATCGTGATCCTTTTTGTTTGCGTAATAAGAAAAAACATTCTCACACAGCAGCTACCAAACATGCACGCTCTCAATCGGTAGACTCAAGATTGGATAATAATGCTAATGATGTGAATACGAAACATAAAGAAGAAAATGAAAATAATAATATAAGAGAATCCTCAATAGAACAAGAAGGTTTTCTGCTTAAAGCTCGCAATGTTTGTACGGAAATATTACCCATAAAAACTGATGAAAAGGGTAGAATATTTTTAAATTTTCGTGAAGCTAGTGCCATAATGAATGAAGATGAAATTAAGGAGAAATTAAGGAAAAAATATTTTAATTTTGGTAGAATTTTACCACGTCGTAGTTGGGCTTCGGCTACACAACATGCTGGTATAAATTACACCATTTCCACAGTTGGAGATATTAATGGTGATTAAGCAAAGAGTAAGTCTCTTTCTTTTTTTTATTTTTTTTTATTTACAGTAGAAACAATTTATATAATTATTAATAAATTTTTTGTACTTTAGTTACAAAATAAAATATAAATATACATATATGTATACGAGGGCGGATCAATAAGTTCGTGACTTTTCGAACTTCCCTTGTAGTTATATGAAATGCAACACCGCTCCCATCAAGTACCCCCTTTTAATAGACTACTGTCAAATTTCGAGCAAGTTCCGTCACTTTGCGTTTAACAGATGTTCAAAACATACAACCTCGTGGATTTTTTTAAAAATAGAAAAATGTGAAATTTAAGTGCTCATTAAACATTATTTTTTGCGAAAAAAACAACTAAGGAAAAGCTTGAAAAATACTATGAGGACTCTGCACCATCGATTTCAATGGTAAAAAAGTGGTTTACTGACTTTCAAGCACAGAAGATGCCGAACGTTCTGGACGCCCAGTTGAGGTCTCTACCACCCAAAACAATGATGAAAAAATTCATGATATGGTTTTGGCCGATCGGAGATTGAATGTGTGATAGATTGTGGAAGACATAGGCATCTCACATGGCTCAGTGATTTCAATTTTGTACGATCACTTGGGTATGAGAAAGCTTTCCGCAAGATGGCTGCCGCGTTTGCTCACAATCGACCACCAACGGAATCGTGTGACAGTTTAGTTTCCATGGCAAAAATCCATGAAGTAGAATACGAATTTCCCCCTCCTTCGCCGGAATTAACCCCCAGTGTATATTTCCAAACCTAAAGAAATGTCTCGGTGGAAAGAGATTTAGCTGCAACGATGAAATTATTGATCAAACAAATGCCTATTTTATGGACCTCGATCCTGCTGTTAAACGCTCGAAATCCTGCTGTTAAACGCTTAGTAAATGATGGAACTTGCTCAAAATTTGACAGTAGTCTATCCACAGGTGGTACTTGATGGCAGCAGTGTTGCATTTCATATAACTATGAGGGAAGTTCGAAAAGTCACGGACTTGTTGATCTGCCCTCGTAGATATATTTTTTTTAATAAAATGGTATTATGTTAAGGGTGCGCCATCTGTTACCTCTGGGTGTAAATATAACATTGCTTAAAAATACACCACCGATTTCCATATGTGAGATATTTATATTTTAATTTAATTTGAAAAATCAAATGGTCGTCTCTGTTGGCCGCGAAATTTTCCATGACTTTTTTCAATCATCTCGGACGGTGTAGCGATGATTTCGCCACGAATGTTTGCCTTGAGTTCCTTAATGATCTTAGGCTTGTTGGTGTACAATTTGCTTTTCAAATAACTCTACAAACACTATATCCGCAGGGCTTAGATCTGTAGAACTGGTTGTCCAGTCAACAATGTTGCCTTTTTTTAACATCACATTCCCAGAGAATTTTCGGTGCAGAAACTGTTTAATTTGTTTGGCAGTCTGACACGTTGTACACGTCCAAACCTTTTTCGCACATTATGGGGCATACATAATGAGCCAAAATCCACCGAAATCGTTTCCCATCGACAGTATCGCCTTTTCTGAAGAAAAAAGACCCATAGAGTGTGAAATTGGCCTCGTCGGTCATCAAAATTTGATTTTAAAAATCAGGATCCACTATCAACCATTCGAGCCATTTGGCCGATCTGCCAGCAAAATCTTTTGAGCGCCCCAGTAGGCTAAGTGGTAGCGTGCTAGCTTATCAGTGCGGGGGTCGTGGGTTCGATTCCTACCAAAGGCTCTGGTCTGTTTTCGCTACAACGAGCCGAAAGCCTTCGTTGCTAGTGCTCGGTTAGGGTATTAAGATATAATTTGTGATTATATGTTTAATAAAAATATAAAATATATTTCACTTTATATAGAAACAAATAGAATTAATACAGGTACTTCAAAATTCGCTTCAAGGTGGTTCTTAAAAATCTTAAAGGTCCAAATAAACATAAAAAATCGATTAAATGATGTCATTTCATTTTTTATTTATTTATATATTTATTTTATTTTATTTATTTTATCTAGTTTATAGTGAGCTTTCAACCTCCATATATTTACAAAAACAAAGCAAATTAACGTTTTTTAGCTAGGTTCATACATGTATTTCGATCTGGCAAAAGATCTCTTCAGAATCCAAAGTTTTTTATTTTATTTTATTTTCAAGGTTGATATATTTTCGGGTGAATTTTTGATATATCTTCGGGTAAATATTTTTAAATCACTTTGTACTATACGAGCATAAAATATTTACCCATTCTCAGGATACCTTCTCTATTAGTTCTAAATTTTTTTTTTTAAAAAGTGTTAAAACCATATTTCACAATTCATAGACACAAACATCGGGTTAAAAGGTAAAGAAAACAACAACAAGCATATTTTTTACTGACATTTATCGTTTTTAGCATAAGTTTAATTGCAACTGTCAGTTTTTGGTGTTTACGAAAAATACAAAAAAAAAAAAACCATAAGAATTATTTATGTTGTTTTGGTCATAAATATTTTAACACTTGTAATGTCAGCAGCTTAACAAGAAAACAAATTAAATTAAAAAACATACAGATTTTTCAAAATCTTAAAATTTTAAATTTAACAGTCGATTTACGGGGTTCATTTAATATAAATTATTTTTTATTATTAAGCAAATCTTTTTGCTATTTACATTTTACAAATTACAGAGTTCTTTTAGAATATTTAAAAACTTTTGTTGCTTATTTCAGAAATCATTTTACAAATTTTTTTGAAAACCGATTTGCTAAAATTAGCAAAAAAAAAATACTAATTTTAAAAAAGTGAATATTAAAGGAAATGTTATTTCTAATTAAAACTTACGCTTACACCTACAAATTTAAATTGCTTTAAAATGTTACATAGATTAAAAAAAAATTGGATCGAAAGTGAATATACAGGCTCATGTCTTAACAAAATAGGACATCCACTTAAAATTGCACTAAAAAGTTTTTTATTAGTTCTAAAAAATCAGCCCTAAAACAATTAAAATTTGACCTTAAAAAGTAAAAAAAAAATTGACTAAAATATTTTTTAAAACAGAAATTAAAATAAATTATAAATTCATTTATTTTTACAATTTTTAAGCCTTTGATTCTTTTTTTTAATTTTTGTCGTAAATATTTTTTGAAAAAAAATAAATAAAATAAAAAAATTTTGATGTACGATAAAAAAAATTAACATAAAATTTTGTACTAAGATTTAGTAATTTTTTTTGCTGATTTTAGCAAACAGATTCTAAATTCTACTTTACAAAAAGTTTACTAAAATTAAGTAGCGGCAGCTAATTTTTTCTACAAATTTCAATGTACTATACGTCAGCAGACATGTGTTGCTGAGATTAGCAAAAAATATCGCTGGGCTCAAATTAGCAAAATTTCCCGTAATAACAGCAAAATTTTCAGCTGCCATTACAGATTTTATTTTTTTTGGTGAGTGTAGCCTGTTAAACGAGTATTAGGTGTTTTTATTTTACTTTCAATTTTAACAACATGAACTTCATATATTACATAGGCATGGTAAAAATGGAACAAATATTATAGCATAGATGATTTAAGATTTGTGTATTTGAAACATTGTAGTTTAATTAGTTTTAACTTTTGCATTTTTAATGACTTTTAAAGCTAGGCGTTGCCAACTTAAAATTGTTGTTTCGTTAAACTAGTGCATTGCAAACAAAAGATTTATGAGATAAACTAACTACATTTTAGTTTATCTCATAAATCTCATTTTAGTTTATCTCATAAATAAAACATAAATGAAATTTTTAAAGCAAAAAAAAAAAAAAAAACTGTATTAATAAAATGATTTTTAAATAGAAAACTTATACATTGTAAAGGGGAAAAAACAAGAAAAAAATATCTGTTAAAGAAGTCATAAAATCATTCTATTGAAAGAAAAACCATTCTATCAATTATTTGACAAAAAAATACTGTATTGTTTAAGATATAAAAATTAATGATTCAAAAAAAATTCTTTTTCTTTCCTTCGAACTTCTTGATTTGTATATTAGTTAAAATTGAGCTTAACATCTTTTTTTATTTATAAAAATTAATTATAAATATATATTTATTCCAATATTTAGTCACCACATTGGTTGACTTCTTTAGGAGATTTTTTTGTATAATAAATAAATAAATAAATAAATAAATAAATAAATAAATAAATAAATAAATAAATAAATAATTAAATAAATAAATAAATAAATAAATAAATAAATAAATAAATAAATAATTAAATAAATAAATAAATAAATAAATAAATAAATAAATAAATAAATAAATAAATAAATAAATAAATAATTAAATAAATAAATAAATAAATAAATAAATAAATAAATAAATAAATAAATAAATAATTAAATAAATAAATAAATAAATAAATAAATAAATAAATAAATAAATAAATAAATAAATAAACAAATAAATAAATAAATAAATAAATAAATAAATAAATAAATAAATAAATAATTAAATAAATAATTAAATAAATAAATAAATAAATAAATAAATAAATAAATAAATAAATAATTAAATAATTAAATAAATAATTAAATAAATAAATAAATAAATAAATAAATAAATAAATAAATAAATAAATAAATAATTAAATAAATAAATAAATAAATAAATAAATAAATAAATAAATAAATAAATAAATAAATAAATAAATAAATAATTAAATAAATAAATAAATAAATAAATAAATAAATAAATAAATAAATAAATAAATAAATAAATAAATAAATAAATAAATAATTAAATAAATAAATAAATAAATAAATAAATAAATAAATAAATAAATAAATAAATAAATAAATAAATAAACAAATAAATAAATAAATAAATTAATAAATAAATAAATAAATAAATAAATAAATAAATAAATAAATAAATAAATAAATAAATAAATAAATAAATAAATAAATAAATAAATAATTAAATAAATAAATAAATAAATAAATAATTAAATAAATAAATAAATAAATAAATAAATAAATAAATAAATAAATAAATAAATAAAGAAATAAATAAATAAATAAATAAATAATTAAATAAATAAATAAATAAATAAATAAATAAATAAATAAATAAATAAATAAATAAATAAATAAATAATTAAATAAATAAATAAATAAAAATTATAAAAAAATATAAATTTTCCCTGAAGAGGACACACAATGTGGTGACGAATTATTCGGATAAATAAATATTTATAATTAATTTATATAAATAAAAAAAAAGATCTTCAGCTCAATTTAAACTAATATACAAATTAATTAAAATTAATTTTTTTTCTTATTATTTTTATTTAATAATTAATTTGTTTTTTATCTTAAGTAGTCCTAATTCACATGACATTGGCTTTGTTAGTTGTATTAGCTGGCTAAATATTAACAATAAAAACAAAAGAATTTTTAATTGAATTTTGTTTTTCTCTCTCCTAAGCAAATAACAACAACAAGATAAAATTAATTTAATAATATGATTGTTATTGTCACCTCGAAGTTGTACAATGAAACTAGAACACATGTGGGAATATCTCGTGTCTTGTCATAATGTACAATCAAAAGTAAATTTTAATAACAACAGCAACAATACCTCCGGCATCATAATATATATAAAAGAGCAGAGATTCTCAACACTATTTATAAGAGAATTTCAAAAAGCATAATACCTTACCATCTTAAATTTTTGATATAAAAAAATTGTTAAATAGTTATATCTTCTGCATCTTTATATTATGAAACAGGGATCTCATCTCAACACTTTTTATACGAATTTTTTGAAAAGCGCAATTCCTTACAATATAGAGTTTTTTTTTAATACAAAAAAAAGTTAGAAAAAAAACCGACAGGGGAAGTACCCCAAACTAAACAACAACTTGACAACTCTTGGCTTAAACGTAGGCAATAATATAACAAACATAAGGAATTTTGAATTGCAAGGCAGTTTTTCTACACACTCACCAAAAAAAGTCTGTAATGGCAAATGAAAATTTTGCTATTATTACGGGAAATTTTACTAATTTGAGCCTAGCGGTATTTTTTGCTATGCAATTAGTAGAAAAAATTAGTAACCGCTACTAAATATTAGTAAACTTTTTGTAAAGTGAAATTTAAAATCAAATTGCCAAAATCAGCAAATAAAATTTACTAAATATTATTAATAATTAGAAACAATTAGTTTAAAAAATTAGTAAGCGCTATTAAATTTTAGTAAATTAATGTTAACTCAATGAATTGTAAAATATAGCAAAATTTTAATTAATAAAAAATCCTTAAAATAAACAAATTAACTCAATTATTTTTAGATACACTTGTTACACTTTAAAGCTGCAAATTTCGTTTTGAAATTGTCTTACACTCATCAAAAAAAGTCTGTAATGGCAAGTGAAAATTTTGCTGTTATTACAGAAAATTTTGCGGTATTTGTTTGCTAATCTTAGCAACACATGTCTGCTGACGTGAAGTACAATGAAATTTGTAGAAAAAATTAGCTGCCGCTTCTAAATTTTAGTAAACTTTTTGTAAAGTGGAATTTAAAATCTGTTTGCTAAAATCAGCAAAAAAAATTTACTAAATATTTTTTACATTAGTACAAAATTTGAATTTTTTTTTTTATCAAACATCAAAATTTTTTTATTTCATTTATTGAGCGCCCCGGTAGGCTAGTTGGTAGCATGCTAGCTTATCAGTGCGGGGATCGTGGGTTCGATTCCCACCAGAGGCTCTGGTCTGTTATCGCTACAACGAGCCGAAAGCCTTCGTTGCTAGTGCTCGGTTAGGGTATTAAGATATAATTTGTAATTATATGTTTAATAAAATAAATAAATAAAATAAATATTTCATTTATTTTTTTTAAAAAATTTTTAATTTAGTAATTTCTGATTTGAAAAATATTTTAGTCAATTTATTTTTATTTTACTTTTAAGGTAAAATTTTTAAAGTATTTTTTTTTTAGAAAAAAAAAAATACTTTAAGTCTTTTTTTTAGACATGAGTCTATGTAACATTTCAAGGCAATCAAAGTTTGCAGGTGTAAGTTTCAATTAAAAATAACATTTCCTTCAATATTGACTTTTTTTAAATTAGTAATTTTTTTTTTATGCTAATTTTGGCAAATCGGTTTTCAGAAATTTGTAAAATGATTTCTGAAATTAGCAGCAAAAATTTGTAAATAGTCTGTAAAAAGTAAAATGTAAATAGCAAAAATATTTGCTAAATAATAATTTTTTTTACTAAAAATCTAACTTTCTACTAATTATTTTTACTGAGTGTGTAAACAGCAAAGAAATTTACTAAATAATATTTTTTTTTACTAAAAATCAGTAAATAAAAAAATGCTAAAGTGGGATTAAAAACCGTTTACAAAATTTTCTATAAACTTTTTTTTCTGAGTGTGTCAACAGCAAAGATATTACAAAATAATATTTTTTTTTCTTTAAAATCAGTACAAAAATGCCAAAGTGGGACAAAAACCGTTTACAAAATTTTCTACACACTTTTTTTTTCTGAGTGTAACATAGAATTCTTAAAGTTTTTAATACTCTGGCAAACAAAAAAGCGACCAAAAATGTCTAAATTTCTGTCCCCTCTTTTACCTTCCAGATCGGGAAGGTGGTCAGAAATGTGAAATAAAATATTATTTGATTTCTTCTTTCTATCACATTAAATCAAAATTGCAGTGTTAGGGATTATTAAGATTAATTTTTTCTTTTTTTCCAAATTTTCGCTTACCATAATTTGAGAAACCCTGTTCTAGACGTCTATAATATTTGAGTCTTTCTTTGCAAGATTTTCAACACTTTATTTTTCTAAGGTCAATTTTATTATGTTGCATTGAACTTGTTGTATAATAGTATGCTAGTGGTTGCACAATACCTTGAAGTTCTTTTTTATATTTTCCAAAAGATAAGGAGATAATTTTTAATACATTTTTGTAAAAAAAAAAAAAAAACACACAAAAATCAAAGTCTATCATAGCCATCTGAAATTATGAGACGGCTTATACAGGTTGGTTGAAAAGTTCCTGCTCTCGAAATGAAAGAATACTGTTTTTGTTACGAAATATATTTTTTTATTCAATATAATCTCCTAGAAGCTCAATTCACTTGTTCCAATGATCTTCCAATAATTTTATCCCATCCTTATAATGGTTTTCCGAAAGCTCTGCAAAATAACCGCCTACGGCTGCTATGGCCTCTTCATTCGACGAAAAATGCTTTCCACGAAGGAATTGTTTGAGATTTCTGAAGAGATAGTAGTCACTGGGAGCCAAATATGGTGAATACGGTGGATGTTCAAGCAATTCGTACTTTAATTCTTTGAATTTAGCCATCGTCAAAACACTTTTGTGAGCAGGTGCATTGTCTTAATGAACACTGATTTTTTTCTTCTTTAAACCAGGTCCTTTCTCACGAATTTTTTCATCCAGCTGATCCAAAAGCCTGCAATAATATTCAGGGTTTGATTTTTTTACCTTTCTGAAAATAATCAATCAACAAAATTCCTTTTGCATCCCAAAAAACTGATGCCATAACCTTCTTTGCTGATCGTTGTGACTTTACCTGCTTTGGAGCTGAACAACCAGCTTCAGTCCACTGTAAACGTTCTTGTTTCAATTTAGGATCATGGTGGTAGATCCAAGTCTCATCCATAGTTATAAAATGTCGCAAGAAGTCAGCTTCAAATTAAGCTGAGAAATTTGTTTTCGATCCAGTTTTTGTTGAATTGTTAATGTGTGCGGCACTTACTTTCCAAACAGTTTTTTTATACGTAATTCTTCATGTAAAATATGGAATACTTGTTCGTCTGAGATGCCTATGGCATTAGCAATTTCACGCTTAGTCAAACTTGGATCTTCACTAAACATATTATGTACCTACTCAATGATTTCTGCTGTGGTTGCAGTTTTTGGTCGTCCTTCGCGTGGATCGTCTTCAAGGCTGGTACGACCACGTTTAAATTCACCAGCCTAAAATTCAACGGTGCGTTTTGAAGGTAAGGACTCCTTATACACTTCTAACAATTGTTCATAAATTTCCTTTGCTTTTAAACCCTTCAAAACAAAGAATCTAATGACTGCACGATATTCAATTTTTTCCATATTAAAAAAATCAATGACACGTCAACTTCAAATGGCTTGTAAACAAAGAAAGAATTGACAGAATGACTTGCAACTTTGCATGTGTTCTCAGGACAGTTATACCAACTTGAGGACAAAAAAGTTTGGAGCTAACAGTGCCATCTCTGGCGAGCGCAGAAACTTTTCAACCAACCTGTAAAACAGCAAAACAAAGGAATCTTTTTAAATTTGGGCTCCTTCAAAATGGCTCGGTCATAAAAAAACTTCTAAATAATAACAATAATATATAGTAAGAAAAAATAAAAAAATTGGAAAAACAAAGGACTAAATGTATTCAACTAAAAGCAGACAATGTTGAGAAATAAAATTCCTTTTTTGCTAAAAAGGAAAAAAAATAACTTTTATTCAAAAACTCATTGACTTTACAAACCTACCTCGTATGTAGGGTTATATTTTACCTTACATTTAGACCTCATTTCAGTCAAGTGTTAATTACCCGTAAGTATTGATTTAAACAAAAACGATTGTATTAATTTCCATTAATGTCAAACATCTCACATACATACGGCCAAACGTAAACAAAATAAATATATTACTCCATAACATATTCAGACCACTTTGCTTACTTTGCTATAAGATGAGGAGTATGAATATAATGATGATGTATGTACTATTTTGTTTTTTTTATTTTTTAAGAAATTTATTATAAACATGTTAATTAAATCAATAATGTTTACCTAAGAAAGCTTTAAACAAAAAAAAAAAAGAGCTAATAGACCACACACAAATTCATTGAAGAGGCTGACAAAAAGAAAAACACAATAAAATTTCTCATGAGATTTTTTTTTTTGTTTTGTTTTTACAGAAAATTGACAAGTTTGTTACTTAAGTCTTTTGTCTTATGTGTTTTTTTTTTGTGTAATATAAACTTATGAATTAAGAAATTTTTAAATCTATATTTGAAATTATAAAATACTTGTTTGGTTTTTTTTTCATTTCTCTAACAACCATGAACATAGAAATTTTGTTAGCTTAAGATCGATGTGATATTTCTATATATTTCTAATACATGTTTTTACAGACATTTATTTAATTTGAAATAAATTTTAGTTAATATCCATCAATCAAATTCATTTTTGCTTTAATAAAACAGAATATTTATTTTGTTTTTGTATATTAAATCATATGTTAATAATTAATTACACAGTGCAACAAGAAAAAATTGCCTCAATGGTTTGAACGCAGTATGAAAGTATACTATTAGAAGAACAAAATCCCCAAGGGGTTTGATAAAGTTGGTTCGAAAAACAAAGTTATGGCTGCTTGAAGTTTGTCATTTTTTACCATTTTTTCTAAGAGTTGTTTAAAATCAGTACAGTGGTTTCCCGATTTAACGAACATTCGATTTAACAAATTCGCGATTTAACGAACAGGCAAAATTTTTACATTACTGGCTGTGTATAACGAATTAAAATCCAAGTTAGTACTCGTTTTAACGAACAAAAAAAAATATGTATAAAAAAATAATTTATTTCAAGTCATTCTAAGATTTTCTTTTGCATTTTTTGCATTCTAATATTTTGTTGACCATGTATGTTATTATACATACACACATCGGCTGAAAAATCCGTAGATGACACAGCTGAAGCCACTAATTCAAAATCTATACAATTTTTTGGAACTACCAACCTACAGATGATGCCTGTCAAAATTTAATGGCAAGTCGTTCATTAGTAAACAATTTACAACTTTCTATTGCTGTATTCGCCATTATTTTTATTATTATTATTTCGTGTTTTCAGACCTTAAAGAGATTTAGTTCGAATGAAGAGGTGATTGCCGAGACAGAGGCCTATTTTGAGGCCAAAGATAAATCATTCTATAAAAAACGTATCGAAATGTTAGAAAGGCGTTGGAGTGATTGCGTCGCTCTTGAAGGAGACAATGTCGATGAATAAAGTCGAATTTTGCAAAAAAAAAAGTGTTGTTTTATTGATTATCCTACGAACTTTTCAGCCGATGTCTTAATTTGGTCATTACGTTTCTTGTTGTGGTGTTGTGAACTCGTAAACTTGTAAACATTGAAAAAGTGGATTAAAGGAAACGTTTAACACTTAAAGAAAAAGTAAAAATTTTAGATGTATATACAAATAGAGAGAGTGTTACTGGATTATTGATTAAATAAATTATGATATGAATTG
This sequence comes from Eustalomyia histrio, assembly GCA_949748255.1. NCBI lineage: Eukaryota > Metazoa > Arthropoda > Insecta > Diptera > Anthomyiidae > Eustalomyia > Eustalomyia histrio. The sequence goes on along the minus strand of OX456524.1, from coordinate 132,230,286 downwards.
TCCTTTTCATATATATATATGTTTGATTAGTACTGGATTTAACGAATTTTTCCATTTAACGAACAGGGCTGACAATCAATTTTTCGTTAAAATGGGAATCCACTGTGTATTAAAAATTTAATTTTTTCTTTATTGATCTCTTTATTGATCTCTTTTTTAATTTGTTTTTTTGTGTTTTCTTTTAAAAAAGAGCACTATTTTAATATATATTTTATAATTATACACTCAAAAAAAAAAATTAGTAAAAAAATTAAAATTTTTACCAACAATTTATTTTAAGTGTAAATTTGTTTTTACTTAAGTGATTATTTGTATGTAGGTATATTTTAGAGAATTTTTTTTAAAATTCTTAAGCAAATTCTTATAAAGGAATCATTCATTCATAGACCATCTGAATATTTTATTTTTTATAAAATTAATGCCAACCTTTTGTTTCCTTCCTTTAAAAAAATTAATGCATGTTCATTAATTTTAGTAAAATTTCAGGGTTAATAGGCAAATTTTTTTACTTAATCCAAAGTACCGTTGCTAGTTTTTTTTAAAAAAAAATTATTATCATTATTTTGTCACAAATACTCTTTGGTTTTAGTATAAAAAAGCAATAACATTATTTATGAAATCCACTACCTGCAATTGTAAAAGCATTGTTAGTTAAAACACTAAAATATTTGTATAAAACAAACCAATAAGTAAATTCCATAGTCTTTCAATTAGGCAATGTTAAAGCTTAACTTTTCTTTTTTCTTGCCTTTTAAGGGGGAGACTGCATTGACTGCCTTAAAGTTACAATATTCTTTTAATGTGTTTTCTTGTTTCGGTTTTATATTTAACTAAGTTAAGTATATTTTATATGTATTTTTCTTAAATTCGGTGGAAAAATCTATATATTTTTGAACTTTAGTAAAATTTGTTATTGTATCTAAGTAATCGAGTGCTATTTTATTTGTCTCTTCGACTTTTAAAAAAGTCTAAAAAAAATATGTATTTTAATTTTTTTTTTATTTTAGTTTTTTTTTTTAACAATAAGTCAACAACAAAAGTTCAGCTCAATTGAATCAAAATCTTAAAAACTTAAGAAGTGCTTAAACTTTAATATTATTACAAAATTAATCTAATTTAAAATCATCTCTAAAACTTTAAGTATTTATTTTAATTTAACTTTAAACTTTAAATTTTGTTTCATAAGATTTCTTGTTTTTCATCAAAAACCGTGTTTTAAATTTTTTTACTAAATTTTTTTTTGAGTGTATAATAAAAAAAAAAGTTTTAATTGTGTTATTTTGTAAAAAAAATAAAAAAAAAAAACAAAAATATACAAGAAAATAATTTTTAATATTAACTCATGGTGAAAAATTGGTCAAAAATGCCCAAATTCAAGAAGCCATAACTTTTTTTTCGAACCAACTTTGACAAACCCCTTGGCAATTTTGTCTTTCTTTTGGTCTACTTTCATCCTGTGTTCAAATCATAGAGGCAATTTTTCAATCACCCAGAATTTGTTGCATAGTGTTATAATAACACATAAGAATTATCAATTTTTTAATAATTCTATATAAATAAATATATATTTTTTTGTGTTAAAGAATAACCTTGAATTAATAATAAGTATGGAAAAAAGTTCTCATATGTTAATATTTAATTATAATTATTTTAATCATCATAAATTTTGGATTTGTTTTCAACAGAAATAACTACCATATTTAGCATTTTTTTTTTTAATTCTTATGCCTGCTAACTTATCTTTAAATAACCAGAACTTAGTGTTTAATATTAGTTATGAATATTAAATTTATTTAATGGTTTAGGCTTAACTTTGCTTATATTTTACCTAACCTACCCAGCTTTATAGTTTTTTTTTTCTATTCCATCAGCTTCTGTGTATTTTTTTTAAGATATTTTTTAAAAATTTTATATAAAATTATGATTTTTTTATTTTAATTCTTTTAGTATGATTTTAATAAAGATTTTTATTGTATTCTTTTTATTTAAACATTTTTTAAACAATAGTTGTATTAATGTTTTTTTCTTTTTTGTTTGTTTTGTTTTTATTCTTTTAGTTGTTAATTAAGCATTAACATGTTTATTTTTCAAGAATATTATTATCTTTATTGTAGTTTTGTCTTATTATTATTTTTTTAATATTGTTTGCTTAACTGTAAGATGTATATCTTTGGGTCATTGGGTCATATTTAAGAGAGTCAGGGTTCTTTAAAATAATGCTGTATAATTGAAATTAGACATAAATATTATGGTTTATGACAGATAGTTAAGGAAAATATTAAAAAAAATATATATATATATTTTTTTAGAATATTTTGTTAGGAAACCTAAACTTAAGGTAAAGCTGAACTAAACACATAAAATCGATTTTTTATGACAACAGTATTTTTTTTTTTTTTGACGAGCGACATGGCTGATTTTTCCAAAGTATGCTTATACTGCATTAGCGTAGGTTCTTATTTATGTTCTTCAAGCCCTTATTTTGTATAATGCTTGCACACTAGACTCAGCTCTAAACTCAGAAAAAAAAGTTAGTAGAAAAATTTGTTAACCCGTTTTCAATCTAACTTAACTATTTTTGTACTGATTTTTAGTAAAAAAAAATATTATTTAGCAAATATTTTTGTTATTTGCATTTTACAAATTACAGAATTTTTAAAAATTTTTGTTGCTAATTTCATAAATTATTTTACAAATTTTTCGATTTGCTAAAATTAGCAAAAAAAATACTAATTTTTAAAAAAGTGGATATTGAAAGAAATGTTATTTCTAATTAAAACTTACACCTACAAATTTAAATTGGTTTAAAATGAGAAGTCCCCGGCCTGATACATAGATGGCGCTACTAGACTTAAATCGATATAATTTTTAGTTAGCCCTAATCTTCAAAAGACACATGTATAAATTTGACAGCTGTCGGATCATTAGTTTGTGAGTTATGGCATTTTGAGTGAAGCAACTTTTGTTATTGTGAAAAAAATGGATAAAAAGGAATTTCGAGTGTTGATAAAATATTGCTTTTTGAGGGAAAAAAAAACAGTTGAAGCAAAAACTTGGCTTGATGACGAGTTTCCGGATACTGGCCCAGGAAAATCAACCATCAAGGATTGTTATGCTAAGTTTAGACGTGGTGAAATGAGCACCGAAGACGGTGAACGCAGGGGACGCCCAAAATGATTTCGAATGACAGTAAATTGAAATTGAATAAAATAGCAGGTACTCTAAAGATATCAACTGAACGTGTACATCATATCATTCACGAATATTTGGGTATGAGAAAGCTCTGTGCAAAGTGAGTGCCGCGCGAGCTCACTTTTGACCGAAAACAAGTTAGTGAAAACGAAGGCGAAAATCCATGAATTAGGCTTCGAATTGCTTCCGCATCCACCGTATTCTCCAGATCTGGCCCCCAGCGACTTTCCTGTTCTCAGATCTCTAAATAATGCCGAAACTGTGGCCTATTTTGAAGCAAAGGTACTACAAAATGGTATCGAAAAGTTGGAGGGTCGCTATAATCAGTGTATCACCCTTCAAGGGAACTATGTTGAATAAAAAAAAACTAATTTTCCCAAAAAAAAAAAAAAAAAATGTGTTTTACTATGGTAGGCCGGGGACTTTTCAATTGACCTGTTATATATATAAAAAAAGGGATCGGAAGTCTAAAATAGCACTAAAAAGTTTTTTTAGTTCAAAAAAACAGCCCTAAAAACAATTAAAATATTACCTTAAAAGCAAACAAATTTACTAAAATATTTTTCAAAGCAGAAATTATACAAAAATTATACACTCAGAAAAAAAGTTAGTAGAAAAATTTGTAAACTTTTTTCAATCCCACTTTACTATTTTTGTACTGATTTTTAGTAAAAAAAATTATTATTTAGCAAATCTTTTTGTTATTTAAATTTTATAAATTACAGAATTTACAAATTTTTGTTGCTAATTTCAGAAATTATTTTACAAATTTTTTAAAACTGATTTGCTAAAATTAGCAAAAAAAAAATTTACTAATTTTAAAAAAAGTGGATATTGAAGGAAATGTAACTTTGAATTAAAACTTACACCTATAAATTTAAATTGCTTTAAAATGCTACATAGATTAAGAAAAGGGATCGGAAGTAAATATACAGACTCATGTCTAAAATAGCACTAAAAAGTTTTTTTTAGTTCAAAAATCTGCCCTAAAAACAATTAAAATATTACCTTAAAATCAAAAAAATGTACTTAAATATTTTTCAAAACAGAAATTATACAAAAATGATAATATTCGTTTGTTTTTAAAATTTTTAAGCCTTTGAATATTTTGAAAAAAAAAAAAAATAAATAAAATAAAAAATTTTGATGCTCGATAAAAAACATAAATTTGAAATTTTGTACTAATATGAATAATATTTAATAAATTTTTTTTTGCTGATTTTAGCAAACAGATTTTAAATTCCACTTTACAAAAAGTTTACTAAAATTAAGTAGCGGCAGCTAATTTTTTCTATAAATTTCATTGTACTACACTTCAGCAGACATTGTGGTATAGTTATTATGTTGAGATATAACACCAGCGTATAATTACTTACGCTTAATACGTTCTGTGTTACGCTTAAACATAATGATTGTACGAGCCACCCTGTTATTATTATTATTAGTTATTATATGATTTATCTATAAACGGAACTAATAAAGCATTCTTAATTTAGATCTTGAATATAAAACATGGTGTCAGAAGTGGCAATTTCTAATCTTTAAAAAAGAAAAAGAAAAGTTAGTAACAAAAAATATAAGGAAAAAAGAAAAAAAAAAAAAAACTAAGGTGCATAATGTCACTAGAAGAGCAGAAGCCAAGTACTGGTCAATTGTTTGCCACTACATTACCGCCTATGAATTTAAAGGCACCAAACTTGTCCAAAGAGTGGAAAATGTGGCACACTCAATTTAAAATTTTTCTGAGAGCATCTGATTTGGAATCGCAACCGGATAAAAGAAAAGTAGCTTTGATGTTGCACCATCTGGGCAGCAAATCATTAGAAATATTTAATTCTTTTGATTTCGATATTGATACTGTCAAATATAGCGATTTGGTTAACAAAATGGAGGCGTTTTTTATTCCTCAAATAAATATTGTGATGGAAAGACACAAATTTTTAACAAATAAACAACAAGAAGAGCCAACAATTGATGAATTTGTAACTGTTCTAAAAAACCTTAGTCTGAACTGTGAGTTTAAGGATTTACGGGATGCATTGATTCGTGACATTTTTATATGTGGTTTAGCGCCTAAATTGGCTAATATACGAGAAAGACTTTTAACGGAAGGCGATATTTCTCTGGAAAGGGCAATTTCTATTGCGAAGAACATGGTAATGGCGAAACCAAATTCCGCTATATTACAGCAAAATGGTGATGCGGAAGGTGTTGTTAATGTAGTCACTAAGAAAAACGCAAAAATGCAGTATTTGCAATATAAAAATTAAAATCAAAACAGCAAAAGCAACAGCAACTACAGCGACAGGAGTAATTATAGTGGCAGAAACAACAATTACAACAGCAGCTGAAATACTAAGATTTGTATGAAATGTGGACGAGCCCATACAGTCAAATGTCCGGCAGAAGGGGCTAAATGCTATGAATGCGGAAAAATTAACCATTTTGCCAAGATGTGCTTGCAAAAGAAAAGATTCGCAAAGCAGATGGTTGCGGATGATGATGATGATGTGGACGATGAAGAGGACCTATTTGTGGGGGCCGTTAACAAAGAAAATGAAAAACCTAGAGAATGGAAAGTTCAGGTAACAGTTAATAAACAGAAAATTGTTTGTCAAATAGATACAGGTGCACAGGCCAATATTATGTCGACAGAAACTGCAATCTAAATTTAGAATTTGTACTTTTAGTGGGGAAAAAATCCCAGTATTAGGAACAGCAGATATACAAGTTTTTTATAAGAATAAAATTTTTATTTTAACATTTTTCGTTGTAAATATACATTGTAAGAATATTATTGGCATTGAGACTGCTATAAATATGAATTTAATTAAGCAAGTTAATAGCATTTCTATGAATAAACTAATTAAAAAGTATTCGGATGTTTTAAACGGTCTTGGTCGTTTGCAAAATGAATGCAATTTTACGGTGAGAGATGATGTTGCGCCGGTTGTGGAACCGCCTCGTAAAATACCGTTTAAACTGCATGAGGGTTTGAAGAGGGAATCAGATAGAATGGTATAGTTGAAGGTGATTGTCCCGGAATATGAACCAACAGAGTGGGTAAATTCCGTGGTTCTTGTCACTAAACCGAATGGTAGTTTAAGAATTTGTTTGGACCCTAGGAACTTAAATAAGGCAATTTTAAGGCCACACTATCCATTCCCTACTATTGAGGAATGTAAGGCGAAACTTAATGGGTCTAATTACTTTTCAACATTGGATGCTAATAGTGGATTTTGGATGGTACCATTGAGTGAAAGATCATCCAAACTTTGTACGTTCAATACACCATTAGGTCGTTTTCGGTACTTAAGGCTTCCTTTTGGCATTAATGCGGCTCTTGAATTTTTCCATGGGCTTATCATTTATATTGATAATTTTTTAATTTTTTTTTGTCCAGTGTGGAGGAGCATATAAAAATTCTGGAAGCGGTCCTTTGTAGGGCAAAGGATTTTGGTTTGAGGTTTAATAAGACCAAATGCAATTTTTTCAGAACTGAAGTAAAGTTCTTGTGCCATAAATTTGATAAATAAGGGGTAAGGGCTGATGAGGAAAAGATAAGGGCAATCGTTCAAATGCCGAAACCAGGAAATCTCAAGAATTTACAGCTGTTTTTGGGTATGGTGAATTATTTAGGTCCATTTATTGAAAATTTATCTTTAAAGAATAAAAATTTAAGGGATCTACTTAAAGCTGAGGTTCATCGGGACGTCGGTACATGATGCCGAATTCGGTAATCTGAAAAGGGAGATTACAAGGGCACCGGCACTTACGTATTTTAACCCAAAGAGGGAAATCATCTTGTCCGTTGATGCTTCCAAATTTGCTCTGGGGGCAAAAATTTTACATGATAGGCATCCTATTGCATATGCATCTGTTTTTTTGACAGAGACTCAGAAAAATTATGCACAAATTGAGAAGGAGCTATTGGCTATACTCTTTGGTTGTACTAGATTCCATCAATACATATATGGGTCTAAGGTAACGGTGGAGACAGATCACAAACCCTTGGTTAGTCTTTTTAATAAACCTCTTCACAAAATTCCTCCTAGGCTTCAACGTTTTATGCTGCGGTTGCAGTGTTCTGATATTTCCTTATTGTATAAGCCGGGGGGAGATTTGAAAATCGCCGATACTCTTTCGAGGGCACCATTAGAGCATACGACATTATCTGAGGTGGATAAAGAGACAACTCTACATTGTAATTTTATCGCTTCTAATATGGAAATCCCATTTGCGGATATTGATGTTGTAAAGGAACATAGTTTGAAGGATTTAACGTTTTTGAAAATTATGGCTTATGTTAAGGAGGGCTGGCCTATTAATCGAAAGGATGTGGAGGAAGATGTCGTACCTTATTTTAGGTCAAAGGATGAGATAAGTATATTGAAGGATGTTTTGTTAAAAAATCATCAGATAATGATCCCTAGGAGTTTGCGAAGGATGGTCTTAGATAGAATTCATGAAGGTCATATGGGAGGCGTAAGATGCCAAAACTTGGCACGGCAGTCAGTGTATTGGCCGAATATATACAATGACATTGATAATGTGGTATCGAATTGCGAAGTGTGTTTGAAATATCAAAACTCTAACTCGAGACCGGAATTGTTGCCACACGACGTTGTTGATATACCTTGGTATAAAGTTGGGTGCGATCTTTTCGAATTTCAGGGGAAAATGTATCTCCTGGTAAGATTAGCAAAAAAATACCGCTGGGCTCAAATTAGCAAAATTTCCCGTAATAACAGCAAAATTTTCAGCTGCCATTACAGACTTTTTTTGGTGAGTGTAGAACTAGTTATATAACAAGATCATTGACAGTAAAAAATTGCCATTTGTTTTCCAAAAATCAAATCTAAAACCTTTTCCATGGATTCGGGCATAAAATGGATTCTGAGAAAGAGTCGGTAATAAAAAATTTTGCTGAAGAGCTTAACTCAAATTAAAGTCATACTGGTTTTTGGCTTTAAAATAAATAGTAATAAATAATAAATAATGGAGCATTCTCCACTTTTTATTTCAAAGTACTTATGTTACTAAACTTAAAACATTTTTGAATAAAAAAATTTCTTATTTATCTAAAAGCTTATATATTTCAGCTTCAATTTAAATTTTTAAAATTCCGAACATATAAAGTGTTCCTAGTTTTTTTTTTTTTTTTTTTTTTTAATTTGCAAAATGTCTTCTTAACTACTTCCCCTCCTATGGTGTAAATTCGCCTTGCTATAAATATAACTTTTAGAAGAAAAACATATATTTTCATTAAATATTTATAAAGATAGATATCATTAGCTTCGATTGCAATTGAAATGTTTCAAAAAAATTAAAGTTTTGTATAAGTGTCTTTAAAGAAAATAAAGCCTTTTTTAATTAACCAAATTAATATTACGTATACGTCTGCTTATTATTATTTTACACTTTTTAAACAAATATCAGTGCTTTAAGATTTTAAAGGGGATTTATTTTTAACACTCGAAATAAAGAAGTTACAGAAATCCCTTGGTAAAAATATAGTCTTCAAAGTGGTAAGAGTCGCCACCTTAACGGCCAGTCCAAACCCCTTCGGCTAGAAACTTGAAATTAAAAATATTTGTTCCTTGAAGTGTGATCTAATTTACTGATAAGAAAATTTTTTGGAAGTTTTGCCAATAACCTGCTTAAAATGGGGGGTTGAAATGGGAACAAGTCTCCTGCTTAAAGGCTGCTTTAGCCTACCCTTAAGTATGAAATAATTCACAGCTGCAGAAATTTTTGGAATTTACGCCAGTAAAAATGGGAATTCATCTGCCCCTTAATGGCCAGTCCAAACCCCTGTGACTTGAAAACTGATTTTGAAAAAATGTGTCGCCTGGAATATGGACTACTTCAATGATAAGATACTTTTTATTACCAGGCACGTAGTGAAATAGATATTTAAAAGGGGAAAGTTCCCCCATTAACAGCCTGTATGAACTGCTTTCGCTAGAAGCCTGAAATTTGATTTAAAAAAAACAGTTGAATTAAAACACCAAAATTATGAAACGAGGAACAAATTGAATTAAAACAAATAAGATTAAAACACTAGACAATGTAAGGAAATGAACAAGAAAGGCGAACCTGTAGAGTTGGAAGACCAAACACCGGGAACGAAAGATAATAGAATGTGAGACGAGTAGAAATTAAACAAAAAAAGGGGAACAAAAGGATTTGTTAAAAAGTGGAATTTTAATACTTAACACAAAAAAACAAATGGAATTGAAATACTAGACAAGCCAAGATAAATGGGATAGAACGAGGAGTAAATTAATGGCTAAACTAAACAAGGGGATCAAAATAAATTAGACCGAGGAACAAATGGAAATGAAACTTTATTTTGTGGGAAGCATTTTTAATAAAACAAGAAACAAGTCGAATTGAAATACAGAACACAGGGGATGAAAAGACCAAACAAGAATAGAACGTAGAAAGAGATGAAATGAAGCATAAAGTAAAATAAGCGGAATGGAATGAACGAGTGGAAATAAAATCCAATGGAATTGGAAATAAGTAGAATTGAAATACAAAATGAAGGGGATTAAGTGGAAATGAAACACTAGACAAGGGGAAAATATGCAATGGAACGGCGAGCAAATGCAATGACAATTAGAGGCAAGGGGAACGGAATAGAATATAACGGGGAATGTCTGGAAACGAAACACTACATGAGGGGAAGGAAATCGAATGGAACGGAAAAAAAACTAAAATTTATTTCCTATACATAATTCCGCCAGCGGAATTGTAATTGTGTATAATTGTTTTAACAAAAACAACACATTCCTACCCCACAGAATTTTTTTCCCTTCTCCATATAAACCCTAAATACTGAGAGTCATAAGAAGTGAAATGGAGTAGAACGCGCAGACAGTGAACATTAAACAATAGACAAGGGAAAAGAAATATAATTGAACGGGAAAAAGGACAATTTAAACTTTAAACACAGCGAAAGAAATGCAAAGAAGTGATCCTCGATTAAAGTGATCTTGATCGACTTGGACATAATTTTTTCGATTTTAAATATATTTTTCCAGTTTTACGTTTCAAATTCTAAAATATTATAAATCAAAAAAAAAAAAAAAAATAATAATGAAAACATTTTCATTTCAATTGAAATGAATGCAGTGATAATGAAAATTTATTAGTACACTCAATTCATTATTCCCTCGTTATGGTGAATATCCACTAAGGCGGAAATTATGGACCAAGGAAAGAAAAAAATCAAAAACTTAAATTATATATACCCTGGATTATGCTCAATCCGTAGATTATTATTTCTGATAGTTACATCTAAAGTGAAGTTGAATAAGAAGCAATGGATCTAGAAACTGGGAAAGAAAATTTCTGTTATTTATCACTTTTAGATATTGGAAACACAAAAATTTAGAACTTTTGCAAAATCGTGTCGTTGAAAAAAAAGAAATCTTAATGATTTAAAATCAAGATTGATTCTAATTTTTCAAAACATTTTTAAATTTACAAAACCCTTCTTTGTAAAACCTTAAAATTTATGTTTATCTCTTTGTATCTTAGAAACAATTTAAATTTGACATTAATTGCTGCTTAAGCAACACCTTCTTTGATTTTTAAATCCCATTTCAAATATAAATTCTTTATATAAAATATAAATTTGTCCTCCCATAATTTCTTAAAACTCTTTAACAAAAACTCACCTTTTTTTTTTCTTTGACATGAAATTAACCCCTGTTTAAAATTAAATCAAAACACTGAATCACATTCACATACCATTCAAAAGAATTGAAGTATTTATATTTTATTACATTAAAAGGCATATGTTATATAAGTAAAGTTAAACGAAACCTCCTTATGATCTTCTTTTTATACAATATTGAACATTTTTTCCTGTACTCGGTATTGTTCTTTTTCAAACTGTCTTTATATAAAAATTAAATTTATGTTTAACCAAAAAAAAAAAAATCCTAAAGGTTAACATTGGCAACATTTGTGTATGAAGCAGTAACAAAAATTTGTAAGAAATTGAGACAAATTTTTGTAAATATTTGAATTTAAAAAAACATGTTTTTTGTAGAAGTTCTTTTTTTGTTGTTGTTGGTGTATTGTATTGTTGGACCTGAAGAATGTTTTATTTAATTTATTAAATCTGCTTGGTAATCAAAAACGTAAGTTTAATTTTTCTTTGCAAAATAAATGATAAATGTGATGACTTTAAAATTTTGTCGCTTTGTGGGTTGTCTTCTTTAATTTTTTATTTATTTTTTTTTTTATTTCCTTCTCTGCAGTGTAGTGATCTACATAACTGCTTATATGTTTCATATATTTGAAATTCCTTCTTATTTTGTGTTTGTATGTGTATGTGTGTTATATTCGGGGTGACCACAATTGATTAACCTTTTTATGAAATTTATTAACACACTCATTTTCAATGATTTTGTTTTCGTTATAATATTTTATTGAATTTAGGCATACCAACATTGCTGAGGGTGTTTTTTTTTCCTGTCCAATGAGTTTGTGGTTTTTTAATACTCTTAGCGTGTGCTTTTAGTTTTTTTTCTTTTTTATTATTTTTTTGATATTTGTAAAAAGATCTCCCCTGCTGGGCTACTGACACTGACACCATGAGGAGATTTTGGTTTTTTGATAAAATCAAGAGCAAAATTAAATTCGTTTTTAAAGCTTATAAAGGTGTGTAAGCTTTTGTAGGGTCCCTTTATTGTGATTAAATAATTTTATGAGGTCGAGACGAATTTAAGGCACTCTTTAGGAATTTTAAAGATATGTAAGTAAGTCTTGAATACCAAGAGAGATAGAGTAAAATGTATGAATATTTTTTGTATTTAGAATAAAAGAATTTCTAAAGTGATGACAAAAAATTAATATTTTAAAACGTCCGTAAACTTTCCGGTAATTTACGATACACTCAGAATATTATGTAGTTAACTGTTTGTAGTTTAATAAAAAAGTTTTCCGTTTCATTTAAAAATAAAGGAAAATACATTTATTTTTCAAAGAAATATCTATATTATCTTTTTTTATACATTTATTCGAAATAATTTACTATCATTTACCAATTTTTTCAGTTTCATTTATATTTTTCATTTGTTTGAAATTTAATAAAAAAATTACCCACAAAACGGAAACTTGTGGTTTATTTGTGTCCGTAACAGTTATTACAAATTTAAATTTTGTTTGCTGTCTGTTTCAAAAAAAAATATTCAAAAAATTTCAATTTGTTTTTTTATTTAAATTGGTTGTATATATACAAAATTTTTCAATACAAATTACAAGAACTTAATAAACACACATACATATACAAATACATTCATACAAAAAGTGTTTATAGCTTCATATGCATACATACATTTTGTATTGTACGAGTATATTAAAAAAAAAAAAACAAAAAATACAAAAACGGAAATAATTTCAAATAAATGAAAAAAACATTTATTTTTTAAGGATTGGTAGGTAAAATTTTGACATTTATTTTAACTGATTATATCATTTGTTTCTTACGGATGTGTCAGTTGATTAATCAACATTTATAAATAAATAACAAATGGCATTTAATTTAAATGAAAATTAAGTAGACCGGTTTTGAAATGAAATATCATTTCTTTTAAATGATATTTTCAGTTATTTTAACTTACAAACTTTTTTAAGTGTACAAACCTTATTCGTAAAGTAAAAAAAAAAATCATCCATGCCCAAGGTCCTGGCCCTGATTTTGCTGCACCGTGCAATTAATTGATTACACAGTGGGACAGAATGAAAAAATTTTGGAATATAATTCAGCCAGAATTTCGTTTCACACATTTAAGGTTTAAAAATCATTGTCAAAAATTACCCCATTTTTCAATTTGTTTGTGTTTATTTCATTTCCGTTTCAAGGAAGCGATATAAATTTTTGTTTATCAAATATAAGGTTTTTTATTGAGTAATAAGAGAAGATTTAAAACTAAAAAAAATTTCTAACAATTTTGCTAAACATTTTAGGTCTCTCAAATATGTGATTCAGTCGATATATTCAAAACTAAATTTTTATTATAACTTATATATAAAGAAATTCCCCCTCAGACATATCTTGTTAAAATGAAAAAGGTACCAAGTCCGCATTTAAGGAAAACTTAGATTTGGAATATGAGTGTAACACGAAAAATACTTTATTTACAGAAAACACTTTTAATTTGTGTTCCATTCCTACTTTCTCACAAACTGACTAATCCAACTGGCTGCACCTAGGAGAAAATCTCTCCTTGACGGCCTGCACAAACCACTTTGGCAAAAAATCTGTAATTTTATTTAGTTATGTGTTTAATTGGAATGCTTGGAAATTCCTATGTGTTGAGGTAAAAGGGGAGAAAGTCTGCCTCTTTGACGGCCTGTCCAAATCCCTTTGCTTAGACATCTAAAATTTAAAATTCCTTGGATTATGACTAACTCAATGAAAGACGGAATTTTTCCGTCTAGATATTCAAAATATGTCTTTCTTGGACATATAAAATAAACAACTGATCAGACGGTATTGCTATGGGGAGGAGCAAATATCTCCCCCTTGACAGCCTACGCCAGCATCCTTGGACTTGAAGTATGAAATTAAAATAATATGCTTTTGGAATTTTCGCCAAGACATAGAGGTTGAATAGAGTTCCCTAAATAAAATGGAATGAAAGGGGTGACGAGGGGAATTAAAAAACTGACCCAGCGGGAAAAAAGGTGTCAGTTGGGAATTGGGACGTATCCCGAGATAAGTGAAAACTAGACCGGTTCCAAAAATACATACCACGTGATAGGTGAGAAGACGACCGGTTCCTTAAGTACCTATTACTGGATCGGTTTAAAATTTATGACATGTTCTTTTAGACCATTCCTGTGACATGTCACATAGGGCAATTGACCCCCTCCAAGGACAAGCCAATGTTAAAGTGACTCGTCCCCAGACTGGTCCCTATCAGAACCGGTCACGTAACGCCTCCTGAGATAGCTCCTTTTCCCGCATGGGAAACATTATACAAGAGGAATGAAATAAAATGGCGAACGAGTGAAATTGAAACAGTTAACACAAGGAACAAAATGGAGCGGAGAGACTCCGCATTATAGTGGTTTTTATCGATTTGAACATTTGTTTTTTTTTCACCTAGAGATCCTTCTTCGTTTTTACGTTTTGATATCTTCCGCTAGCATAGGTTGATGTCTAAGGCGGTAATTTTAGAAAATTTTTAGGGGGAGGAGAAAAAAGGGAAAACACCGTTGCCTTAATGTTCGGTACAAACATATTCGACTTAAAAGTAGAAATTTAAAATTAGAGTTCCTTGGAGTATAGGCAAAGTCACCAGAACCTGACAAAAATCACAGTTCAAAAGGCGAAGTACCTCCATTAACGCCCTCCCCAAAGCGCTATGGCTAGAAGTTTAAAAATTTAGATATGTGTGCTATGATATATTACAAATAGTATAGCTGGAGTTTGGAATTTTCGACGATAGCGTAAAAAAACTGAGAAAACGTGCTTTCTGATAATTCAAATGTATGTTCCGAGTAGTTAGGACAAAGTTATGGGTATAAAGCAATTCATGGATATTTCCAAGCAACGAGGAGGTAAAAAGTGGTTCAATATGACATAAGTATTATTCTTGGGGTGATTAATATAAAGCCAAGGAGCTAGAAACCTTAAATTTGCCATGTAGTCTTCCGTGCTGGCGTAGACATCTCAGACAATATCCTTGATAAGGTAGTTTTTAGAATAAACAAAAAGAAGGTGTTAAAAATGAGGATAAAGGAGGAAAAAGTGTCCCTTTAAGTTACACAGCCCAAACGCTGGAGTTTGTTTTATATATGTGGCATGTAACAGGTCAATTGAAAAGTCCCCGGCCTAACATAATAAAACAAATTTTTTTGGGCAAAATTCGTTTTTTTTTTTTTATTCAATATAGTTTAGGCCTCAGTTTCGGCGATCACCTCTTCATTCGACGAAAATTTCTTCCCAGCGAGCATTCTTTTGAGATCTGAGAACAGGAAATAGTCGCTGGGGGCCAGATCTGGAGAATTCCTGGATTTCCGCCTTCGTTTTCACTGACCCACTTTGCACAGAGCTTTCTCATACCCAAATATTCGTAAAGGATATGATGTTCAGTTGATATCTTTAGAGTACCTGCTATTATTTCATTCATTTTCAATTTACGGTCATTCGAAATCATTTTGTGGATTTTTTTTGATGTTTTCGTCCGTAACAACCTCTTCTGGGAGTCCACTGCGTTCACCGTCTTCGGTGCTCATTTCACCACGTCTAAACTTAGCATACCAATCCTTGATGGTTGATTTTCCTGGGGTAAGGTCCGGAAACTCATCATCAAGCCAAGTTTTGGCTTCAACTGTATTTTTTCCCTTAAAAAAGCATTATTTTATTAACACGCAAAATTCCTTTTTATCCATTTTTTTCACAATAACAAAAGTTGCTTCACTCAAAATGCCATAACTCACAAACTAATGATCCGACAGCTGTCAAATTTATACATGTGTCTTTTGAAGATTAGGTCTAACTAAAAATTATATCGATTAATGTCTAGTAGCGCCATCTATGTGTGAGGCTGGGGACTTCTCAATTGAACTGTTAAGCTCTTCGAACATTTTTGCTAGAAAATTTTTCCCATTAGTGACCTGCTTAAAAATCTTTGGCTTTAATTCTGGCCTTAAAAGAAATTCTTCTTGGAATTTCAAATTAAACCGTATTAAAAATAGGATAAAAAAAAGGAAAAAGCTGCTCCTAAAATTACTTGTTTCAACTCTTTAATTGAACAATCTAAAACATGAAATTTAAACAAAATTAAACAAATTTATTGAAATAGAAAGATGCTTAGAAAAGGAAGAAAATTTTTGTATTAATGTATTATGACATTTAAAACTTTCATTAATGAAGTATAGGGTTTTTGAGCTAATATGCCTTAAAAGTAGAATAAATTAACTCAGTGAAAAATTGTTAGTAGTTTTACTATACCAAACTAATAAATTTATCTAGATGGGCTAAAAAATTAAAATTAGTTTTTAAAATCATATGAAAATGTTACCTATAATCTGCTAAACTGAAATTTCTTTAAATTTAATGCCCTAATAAATACAATGTTGCTTATTTTTAAATATTTGTTTTAGGTTATTTTATTTTTATATAAAAAAAAATAAAATAAACAATGTTTGCTTTCTGTATCCGAACATGGGATACTAATGGTGTGACAAATTTTTAAGCAAATATCATTTAATAAAAAATTTTATAATTTTTAACTTTATACAAAATTTGGCTTAACACATATTTATTTCTTTATACATTTTCGTTTAATATTTAACATTATACGATTCCTAAAAACATATTTGATATTTTTATAATTTTTAAATTAATTTCCTAAACATAATGCTGGTGTTATAATTTGTTAATTCCCTTTATTATTTATGATTAATATAATATTTTTAATTCAAATTATATTATTAAGCTTATGATATAATTTGAGTAATTAGGGGTTTTCCAAAAAAATCTGTAAATTGTAATTCATTGTTAAAAAACTTTTTTTTTGCTAGAGGAGTGCATTTTAATTGCTTTATTATAAAAGTTTATTGAACAACTACAACAAGTGACCTTTGTATTAATGGAAATTTATAATGCAAACAAAATACAAAAAAAACAGACTATTTACAACAATTAACATACAATACCCTAGAGTTGTTCATATTTGAAAATATCATAGGGAATTTACAAAGTTATTGGAATTGTAACATTATGACTATAAAAAAAAAACTCCAGTTAACATGATGCAACCGGATCTTAAGTTAAATTTAAATGAAGTTTGAACTTTACAATGTAATATAAAAAATATATAATGAATTAAATAATAATATTAAATATAAACACGCACGTGCAAAAACTAAGATGACAAATTTAAGGTAATTTTTCTTTTTTTTTTTTAAATTAAATATTGAACTGAATGCCTGACTTAAAGAGCAAAACATTGTAATGATTTTAACTAAATTTATTACATTAATTTATATTATTATCCCAACTTAGTAGTAGATCAATAAATTTTTTTCAAACTAAAGTTAATTAAAATATTTTTTTGTTTTATCGTCTTGTAACCATTTATGAATGAAATATCAACTAGTAAAATAAATTTAAAGAGTTTGACATTTTGTATGTATAAAATTAAATAACTTAACGTATCTTAGATCATAAGTTATTACAAAAGTCAATGCACTGATTTATTTTCAGCAATGGAATACTTAGCTGAATAATACTCATAAATAATAGGGGAATATAACATAAATATGTATTTCTAGTACATTATAAAGCCACAAATGGAAATTTTTTCAAATAAAATTGAACAAAAAAAAAAAAACAAAAACAATAATAATAAAAAATAATTATTATGCTAACTGCATTGACAGTTTTAATAAAAACAAAAGAAAATAATTCTTTTGCTGGAAATAAAATAAAAGAAATCAGAATTAAAAAAAAAATATATATATAAGAATAAATTAGAAAGAAAAAAAATCCAACATGTTGGTGGCATTCATAAATTTGTGTCTAACAACAGATTTTTATGGTTAAAAAACGTGTTTAAATCAAACAAATAAATACATAATTTATTAATGTAAAATTTTGTTATAAAAACGTAACTATAAAATATTTAAAATAAAACAAAATGAAGTTAAGAGTTTATAGATTGTATTATAAAGATAAGGTTTCCTGTATAAATTTGTATAAAATTTTAATTGAAAATACTTAAAACAGAAGCTAAAACGAATGAGATTTGGTATACCAGTACACTTCAAGCCACCAGTAATGCCCAGCAAAAAAGAGACATTACCAAATAATTAAGGGAGTAAGTAGTACACAAAGGGTTTCACTAGTTATCAGGCTTAATTACTTTGGTTCGCGATGTCCCAAAATGCATGGGTGATCAATACCCTCACGCTTGCAAAGAAGATGAGAATAATGAGTTACACTCAAAAAAAAAAAAAAATGAACTAGAATTTAGAAAAATTAACCTATTTAGAGGAAAAATTGAAATGAAAACCAAAGACACTTTTTACCACAATTTAATAAAATTTTTCTTGAAATAAAGAAACAAATTTTACTTAAAATTTGGTCAAAATTTCTAAATAATAGAAAAATTTTACTACTGAGAAGTAAATATTTATTAGAAAACAGTAAAATTTCCTCCTAATTAGTTCATACATCACATAAATTTGTACTGTTAGTTAGGAAATGTTTCCTTGGTTTTAAGAAAAATTTTATTTTATTTAAGTTCATTAGATAATTTTTTTTACTAAAAACTAGGACTTAACTCCCTAAAAATAAGAAAATATGTTCTAACAACAAGTTAAATAGCACTTCCTTTAAGTGAAAATTATCCTTATCCTGCTTCTATGGTAAAGGTTATATATTTTACGATATATTTTAAAGTATTTTACAAGCTTTTTGCTATACAATTTTGTCTTAAAACTAAATTGAATTATACTAATTTCATGTCTTTAAAATATAAATTAAATTTCATTAGTAAAAAGGTAAACAAATTAAAAAAATGTACTGCAGGATATCCTGAAACGTAATAAATTGTGACAAAGTCAGATCCTTTTCGTAGTTAATTAACGGTTCTGCTTGAGAGAACTACAAAAAGGGACGCCCTAAGTGACACACGGCATCTATGGCTAAGGAACACTGGGGGTCCTTTGTCTTCTTAAATTAACAAATTTAAGGAAATTGTGGCAAAAATACAAAATATCACAGTTATATTTCTTGTTATTATTGGAAAATGAAAAGTCATAAGTTTATTTTATGGGATTTTAAGCTTAAACTTTATTTGACATATACAAATTTTAACTTTTTTATCATTAAGTGAAAAAATAGTTCGATACATATAAAGTTTAATAAGCGCTATGTCAATTATAGGAAAGCCATTATGCCGAAATGTATAAAATGTGTCCGCGATATTTTGAATTGTAGTCAACAAACAAATTTATTACATAAAAGCGCAAATTCGAAATTTTTAAGCCTTTGCTAACAAAATTTTAAAATATATTTTAAGCTACTTTAAGTTAAATTTTTAAGACTGTTAAGATTAGAGATGGGCACGTCAGAGATTTTTGACTCACGATCACGCACGATCACGAACCAAAAATTACAATCATGCACGATAGTTTTTTTTTTAATGTTTACTTTAATTTCTTTTATTTAATAATATTTTTTCTTGAAAATTAGGAAAACTAACAAACAAAAAAATCCTATACCAAATTTTATTTATTATTATTTTTTTAAAAATTAGATAACTTTTACTTGAAAAAAGAATATTTTATTAAAATTTTTTAAATTAATCTGAACTAAGCTGCATGAAAATTTTCCTTAGAAATAGTTCATCAGTTTCTAAAATCACGTAAATTTTTATTATTATGTAGGAAAAAATCTATTACTTTTTATTACAATTAAAAAATTGTATGAATTAATTTTTAGAAAACAATTCTTCAAAATTAGAAAGTGGTATACTTCAAAACTGAATTTGGAAATGGCTTTCTAAAATAAAGTTAATTTTACTACTTTCGAACAAAAAATGAACACACATTAAGTTCAAGTACTTTCTTGATTTAAGTTAGACACATTTTTTGAACTAAATGGGAGAATATTATGTCCTAATTTTTTGAACTGAACTTAATTTAATTTGATTTGAGTATACAATTTTCTTAAAACTTAGATGTTTTTTCTTTAAATTAATTAATTTTTATTTAATTGACTTGTTTTTTTTTTTCCTTAAATCAAGAAATATTACTTAGGAAAAATATGAACTACTTCTGAGTATATAAACTATTTTGTTTTTCCTCAAACTTAGGAATTTTTATTCTTTATAAGAACATTTTTTTAAGTTTTAATAAAATTTATTTAAATTGAGGACAATTTATAAACTATTTTAAAGGAAATTTTTAATAACATTTTAGTTCATGTCTTTTTTTGAATGTACCAGCCTGGTTACACCTAGTGAAGAAATAAGTGGTTACTTATAACAGTGAAGTAAGTAGTTACTCTTAGTAAAATAATAGTGGACCTTACTAAACTAAAATTTTCTTACTTTAAGAAATCCATAAGAATAATTTGAATTTGAATTAAAAAAAAAAATGATTTTAAATATCTACTTTTCGCATTAAAAAAATATTTTATATAGATTTTAAAATCAAAAATCACTTTTTACAGCAGACAATTTTCTATTTTGTGTTATAGTTTTTCAAAACAAATTAATCAATAGAAGTTAAAAAAAAACAGAAATACGATTTCGATACTTATTTCAGTAACTACCAGTCAATCATTATGTTTCATGCACACATAAGTACTACTACCACCCATTATCAGTAGGTCATTATTTTGTATTTTAAAGTAATTCATAGTAATCCAAACAGTATTAACCTGTCATTACCATGTTTTGCTGTGTGTATTGAATCACATTTCTGTCTAAAGTCTTTTGTTGTAATTTATTATATTAATATGTAATTATATCTTTTTAGACCTTTTTTATTTAAAATTTTACAAAAATTTATTAGAATTATAAAAATTACTATATATAAAGGGTCATACACTGCTATGTCTTAACTGAAACTTTTGTATAATATGTGATAATTAAATGAAACAACCTTTCGTTTATACTAAAGTCATTTGCCTTTCTTATTTTGATTATTTAAAAATTTTGCAATCAAGAGGTAGCATTTTATATGTCAGTTATATTTATTTTTAATAATAGCAAAATAATAGTAGTATTAGCTTTGTAAATATTTTACATTTTGAGGACATATTCCTGTAGAAAACCCTTTAGAATTTGGGGACTTTCTCCTTCAGGAAACCACCACAGGTATTATGGAATATTTACTATGGTGAAAAATTATTATTTAAAGGCACTTTTCGCTTTAGAAAAACTCTCAGATTTGGAAGACTATTTCCGATAGTAAAATTATCCATTCCATAGGACTATTTTCTATAAAGCAACTCTCATATTTTGGGAACTTTCTACCACAGTAAAGCTTCCTAATGCTTAGAAATTTATTCTATATAGAAAACCTCAGTCTGCAAGTACTTATTTTAAAAAAAATCCCTCAGATTTATAAAAAGAAAATTTATAGAAAAACTTTAGACCCCTGACTAATTTTTCTTAAATTTTTTTTTATAAATAACTTTCTTAGAACCTTAGAAGCCTGAATACTTATTTTATAATTTTTTCCACGATCGTTGGTTACATAATAATTTAATTTAGAGGCTATCAAACGATTAAAAAAAACAAAACAAATATTACTACTGAAGAAGATTTAATACCACAAACTTACAGTCAATTTAGTTTAATAAAATTTACAGCGTATTTATAATTTTTTGAAATATAATTTGTTCTTCTCTACCACACTTTTTATAAAAATCCTATAGTTCTGAGTATTTTTCCCTTGTTGAAAAAACTACTGGAATATATATAACTTATTTTTCCTATGGAAACTTTTTATTTATCGTAAACGTCAATTCTATAGAAAATCATTAGGGTGATTCCACGAAAGTTGACCCCTTGCAAGCAAAAAATAAAATTATCAACTTTGATCCATTTTAGCTCTTTTGTTATAGAAAATATACGTATCCATTACATCCTGGGGTGTATGATAATTTTTTTTTTTTTTTTTGTAAAAAAATCTACTTTAACTTGGTGCATCATACACTTTTTCCCCCTTTATACTGAGTCTTTTTTTAAATCACTTGACAACACTTTTATAACGGTAGTTAGCAATCAAAACAATTACCAGCTGACAGTTGGTTCTTTTGTCTACGTTCAGCAGAAAATTTGCACGTGTAGCTTTCAAATTATAATTTTGAGAAATTTTTCAAAATCAATAATTTGTGTCACGACCGTGACCACGCAAATAAAAAAAGTTTAAATTTTGTGAAAACTGTTAAAGCTATAAAAAAACACAGTTGCTAAGGGTGACAAGGTAAGTAAGTTAAAGAGTTTCATGTAGCAAAATAAGCGCTCGGAAGTCATTTCATTTTTTTTTTTATTTATTGAGAATGTCACGATCGTTACCTTATTGAAAATTGTGTTCAAGTTTTTCTTACTAACTATAGCTTAACAAACCATGGACTCCCAAAGCAAGATGCAAAGATATCGGAAGAGATTGAAGGAAGATCCAGTAAAATACAAAGATCATTTGGAAAAAGAAAGAGAAAGAAATAAAAAACGGCGTCTGGCTGGAAAAGAGTCATTGAGTGAAGAAATGCTTGCTCAGAATCGGAATACTGATCGCGAACGTCAAAGGAAGTGTCGTGAAAAAAAGAACATAGGGAAGGAGAAAGTTGTTGAAGCTGCAGCCTCATCATCAAATATAGGAATAAGTCCGATCGTTCACTTAAAAAGGCAGTAACAAAAGTTAAGGGCAAACTACCGAGCAGCCCCTCGAAGAAAATTGCAGTTGTGAAGAGACTTGCTTCTGAGCTAGTTGGTCCTGAAATGGATTTGATTTTCACCAAGCGACGTAGCGGAAAAATTAATCGCCTATCTGATGCCGAGTTAGAAAAAGTCAAAAACTTCTTTTTGAGGGACGATGTAAGCTACCAAACACCAGGACGAAAGGACACAAAACTAATAAACGGAGTACAAATGCAATTGAAGTATATGGTGATGACGGTTGGAGAATGTTATCAGCTTTTTAAGGAAGAAAATGCACAAATACAAATTGGGAAGTCTTTGTTTTACGGAAGTCGGCCACAACATGTACGCCTCAATTCACAAACTCCATCAAACATGTGCGTCTGTATTTACCACGCCAACTTTGAATTTTTGCTTAAATCAGTTTCTGAAGTGGTCTCTACAGTGCCTAAATCTGCTAAGGATTTGATGAATGAACTTTGCTGTGACACAACAAATGAGGCTTGCATGACTAGCAGTTGCAAGAACTGCGACACAATTTTTGATATATTGCCATTGAATTATAGTTCAGATGCAACTGTGCGTTGGAAACAATGGACCAAAAATGAACATCGTACTCAAATAAGCGAGGAGGAAGGCACTTTTCAAGTTTTACTTTAAACATTCGAAAGCAAACTCCAAAGATTTAAGCAACATTTTTATGTGCACCGAACACAGAGCGATCAATTTCGCGAGGCTAAGGAGCGGATTGAATCAAATGAAGTGGTCGTTCAGATAGATTTCGCTGAAAATTTCACGTTGATTTCGCAGGACGAAGTGCAAAGCGCACACTGGAACCAAGCTCAAGCAACTGTGTTTACAGCCTGTGCTTGGATGAAAACTGAATTGGCCCTGAAATCATATTCTTATGCAATCATAAGTGATGACTTGACGCACAATAAAGAAAGTGTGTGGTACTTTTTGAAAATGATTGTTGAACACCTCAAAACGAAAACTGAAATTAATACTGCACACGTGTTTTCGGATGGATGTGCTGCTCAATTCAAAAATAGGTTCAATCTATTTAACTTATGTTTTGCAAAGGAAGACTTCGGTATAAATATGAAATGGTCGTTTTTTGCATCTGGACATGGCAAAGGCGCTGTGGATGGAATTGGAGCCACTATCAAAAGGTCTTTATGGACAGCAATCATGTCTCGCCAAGCTAAAATTAATACTCCAGCAGAAGCTTTCAATTTTTTTGTTCAAAATAAAAAGTTGGATGGAGTGACTGTTTTGTATTGCGATAAGAACCAAATAAAGCAAAATACAGGCTGTTTAAAAAAAAGATGGGAACATCTTAAAGCAATCGAAAACATCCAGAAGATGCACTATTTTCAAAATGCTGGCTTTAACTGTTTGCTTTGTGGAATAACTGGAGTTTCGGCGCTAAAAATGAGCTGCCTTAAACGTCTGGAGTATAATGATGTATATTCTTCAACTGAAAATGAATAAAAACGAAATCGAGATTTAAAACATTGCTGCCTTCTCTAAGATAACCATAAACTTCCATGTAATCATTTACGACTACAAAAACAAATCCGTTTTATTTTTTATGCTGTCACGACCGTTACTTTTTTTTTGTCACAACCGTTACCTTTTCAAAGTTATTTTTTTTTTATTTGGCTACATCATTTTCACACAAAAGTAGAGTTTTCTTACACAAAACACTGCAAAGAATTTAATAAGAATTTTTATTTAACGCATTCCTTGGAAAACTTTACAATCTGAGTTGCTAAGACCAAAAATTCAAAAACAGCTCATTTGTAATGTCACGACCGTTACCTTTTAATTGATCTAAAAAAACCTTAAAATGCAATTTCTATGAAATGATTCTTATTGCTTTTAGGGGTTGAAATTTTATATTTTTAAAATCAACAAATCATTTTGACATTGTATTTCAGGTTAAAGTTTTATTACGAAATTTCGTGTAAACCTGTCACGACCGTTACTATGGAAACACCCATTAACTTCTAAACACTTTTACCTGAAGGAAAGCCCTCACTTTCTAAGGCCTTCTTTTTGTAGAAAAATCCTAAGACTCTAAGGACAATGTTTCATTAAAAAATTCGTATACTTTAAGGAAAAAATCTTTTAAAATCGTTTATCTTTTAGAATAAAATCCTAAAATATTGAGAACACTTTAGTGGAAAAAAAACTTTTGATTCTAAGGACATTTACTAACAAAAAACACTACGATTTGGTGGACTTTTTTCCCCTTGACAAACCCTGAATTTAATCCCTAAACTCGGAGAATTTTTTCATATAGAAAAGCCGTAAGATTATTAGAAATTAAAAAAAAAAAGATTACAATTTGGAGATTAGAAAAATCCTTAAATTATGGTGACTTTTTTTGACGTCATTTTTCTGAAGAAGATCTATTACAAAATATCTAATTTTACCTATTAGAAACTTTTCGGTTGAATTTTTATATTGAAATTAATTAGTGTTTCATACTTTTTCTTAAAGGAAAGCCCCCCAGATTCTGAGGCCTGCTTCCTATTGAAAAGTTCTATGACTCTATGGAAATTTTGCTATTGAAAAAATGCTATAATTCTGCGAATTTTTTGGAATAGAAAAGTCCTATAATTTTAAGGACTTTTTAAAAAAGCAATACTGAGATTTGGTGAAATTTTTTCTATAGAAAAATTCCCAATTTTGGAATAGCGTTTTATATATACTAAACACTGTTAGACCCTAAGGACGTTTTTCATATAGGAATCCTCTATGATTGCCAGACATTAAAAAGTACGATTCTAAGGATTTTAAAATTTTAGGGACTATAGAAAAATCCTCACATTCTGGATACATTTATTGAGGGCTTTCTTCTAAAAAAATTAGCCTATTGAGAACTTATAATCCTGTGGAAAAAATCTTCAAATGAGAAGAAATTATCCAAAAGAAAATTTTCAGATTCCGCGTACTTTTTATTTAAGATTCGATTCTAAGGATGTTTTTTTTAAGTACAAATGCTTATCTTTCAAAGATTTTTTTTTCAGATATTGTATACTTTTTCTATGAAAAATCCAAAGATTAATAACCTTTAGAATCAAGATTTTCTTTCGGGAAAAATTCTACTGAAACTGTCTTTTTATAAGGAAAATACCTTATAAACTTTAGAGCAGGGGTGCCCAAAAGTTTTTTATGAAAGAGCAAACACCAATACATTTAAAGAATAACTAATGTTGATTCAATATTTTTTATTGTAAAAACCAATACAAAAAGAACAAAAATATTTTATATCAGCAAAGCATACGAAAGTGTTGTTTCTTTGCCCTTGCGTGTATACAGTGAAGAACGACAAAAAAAAACTAATAAGACAAAGTTGTTTGTGTATTTCGTATTGCTAGTGCTGAAGTGCACTATGAGTGTATTAAAACACATAGCCTATAGCTAAGTACTTTTACAAAAACAAATGAGTACCAAGCACATAGGGCTTGGGCACCTTTGCTTTAGAGTTTTCTACTATGTGTGGCTTTTTCTGCATTGAAAGCTATTCGTTGGTGGATTTAAGTGGCAGCTCACAGCTTCGTAAGCATCAGGTAGAGCCAAAAAGCGAGTTGGTTTTAAAAGACCACACTTTTCCTTTGGGAGCTGAGATATGGAGAACTAGAACCAATTCGAAAAATTGAGATGATGGATAGAATAACCCTACAGTTCAGCCAAAATTCTATGTTAGTTACCTTGCAGTGCCAAGCAGTCACAAAGGAGATAACATAATCCTCACGCCACAGCTATGGCATTATACATCACGCATCCACGCTTGAATTTTCTACCATTAATAGTTTCCAGTGGTGACATCGCTGTGTACACATTTAAGGCAGGCCCTGCCCTTACTAAATCGTCTGCTCGCTAATTAAAGCCATTGGAATCTAAGGATTTTTTTTTTTGTAAAAAAATGTTATTAATATTTGCAGATCTTTTAAGCAAAAGTTCTTGAATCTAATAATATTTCTTTGGAATAAATTTCTTCGATTCTGAAAGTTTTTCCTTTAGAAAACTCTTCTCAGTAACTGTTATTATGTCTAAAGTAAAAAGGCAATATATACTGAAGGTTTCCCATAAGATTTATAATCTGAGAATATTTTTTTTTTTTTAAATAAACTCTTTTCAGAATATCAGAAACAGTCCTCAGAATCTAAGGAAATTTTGCTGGAAAAGTCCTCAGTAATTTAAGTTTTGTATTTAAAAAATCTTTCTTGTCTGAAATTTTCTTTAAAAAGGCTGCTTAGAATTTAAGAAGTTTTCTATTGGGAAAAAATTCTAAAAATCTGTTAGATTAGCCGTAGAAAAAATCTTAAAAAACTTTCTATAGAAAAAATTCCATGGCATCTGGAAAATTCTTCTCAACTTAAAATTCTTATAAAATCTTATAAAATTCTTCTCAACTTAAAATTCCGCTTTATTTGAAACCAAACCAATTGATTTTTTTTCATTTAAGGTGCCTTAAGGTAAACACTTCAATATTTATAAAACTTCGATATGTTTTAGAAACTAGAAAACTAGAATTCTAAAATCGATTTGTTTCCGGCCACTTCGGGAATTTAAGTCAAAGTGGGATCCACATTTCGAAATTTTGCTATTTATGAAACAAAACGTAGATGTCGCTTCACTGGAAAGGGATTTTGGAGCAATATTCTCTGATACCTTTTTTGATACCTCCTAGTTATTTTAAAGTTGTTGTATTAAAAACTATTTACATGTTTGTCTATATAATTTTAACGGTCTCGTCAACAAGATTTTAACGAATTTTTCCATAATCCCTTTTTTGCCACTTTTTCAACAGATTGGCAACTCTGTGCTAAAATATAAATCTTATGTATATTAAACTTCGTTTTTTTGAAGTATAAATTAAGAGGTTTTTAATGCTTAATAAAAAATTGTTTAACATAAACTCCAATAAAAAAGGCTCGCCAAAAATGGCCCCATTTCTTACTCTAATTTAATATTTTAACCCTTAAATGCCTGAAGTTTCAATTTTAATACCGGATTTGTAGTCGAATTTAAAATTAAATTTTTTAATGTTTGTATATGTAATACCATTGCATAATAATCTTATAATCTAAAGTAATCAAATAATTTTCAGTTGGCAACATCGCCAAAGAGGGTATCAAATTAAAGCATAAGATGGTGCAGAAAATCTTCCTGCTGATCCTGACTTAGATGCAGATCCGCTTTCAAACTCGGACTATTTGGTAATAAACTCCAACTGAAACCCTCGGAATATGGTATGGAGAGTAAGAAATATGGATACTGTACAAAATGATTTTCAGTTTAAAGGAAATACGGAATATGCATCTGAAATTCTAGAATTGGAAACGCCTATCCAGTTCTTTTCTTACTTCTTGAATGAAGAAATAATAAAATTTCTAGTGGATGGTCAAACAAGTACGCTTTTCAAAAGAACCCTAACTTCTCAGAACTTGTTACTGTCACGAAACTTCTTAAATTTCTTGGGATTCTTATTTATACTAGTGTCTACTATTACCCTTCTGTTAGGCCGTACTGGCCAAACAATGTAAAATATATCTCGAAATAGATTTGATAAAATTAGACAAATTTTTCATATGAATGATGATATCGAACATTTGCTCCCTGATCATCCCCAGCACAACAGACTGCATAAAATAAGACCAGTAATAGACCACTTGAATAAAAGATTTTCTTCTGTACCATTTGACCATCGGTTGTCAGTTGACGACCAAATGTGTGCCACAAAAGTGAAACATTTCATGAAACAATAACTACCAAATAAACCACATAAGTGGGGATTTAAATTATATGTTTAATTTTGAGGTGTACTCAGGAGCTAACAATATTGAGCGTTTATCTGGTCAACCAGACCTAGGAGTTGTATCTAATACAATTGTGCGATTGTTGCGCTACAACAAAAAATTTTAAATGAACCTTCAAGTACCATGTCCTCGAGTCATAAAAGAATATAAAGGCCACATGAGGGCGTGGATTTAATGGATAGCTTCATTGCCCGATATCGCATAAAATCTAGTAAGTGAACATCGAGACTGTTCTACCACTCGCTAGACATGACAATGATAAACGTTTGGGTACTGTATAAAACCATCAGTATAATAAAAGGCAAATCTCAGAAGGACATAATGACTTTAGAACAGAGTTTGATGACACCTTATGCCGATATCAATGTCGATCAAATAATAAAAGGGGAAGACCAGGAAAAAAAACAAATTGGAGATGTTGTTTTGGGTTTTTTGTCTATTCCATACTCTCGGTTACCTTTCAAAAATATACACTTGTTTGTTATAATAATTAATAATTTGTTTGTTATAATGATTCATATTTTTTTTTTGTTGTGTTAGGCAAAAAAAAACAAAAAAATCAAACATGTATACCTTTATATCACAATCACTGTACTTGCGGTACAACTTTGCTAGAGGCTGTTTCTGTAAATCGGCTAAGAATTTCGTGATGTCGCATAAAAACTTTGTTGTAACCGCACCATTTGGCATCGTGGGTGGCTAAAAATTTTGTAGTTCGTACATCCTGGTTTATACGATCCTTGCCTAAAGTATCAAAATTGATACTTGCTTTATTTTTGCAATTTAATGTACATAAATGAATTATTTTTTTTTATTCTTTTTCCCTTTATCTGGTGAATAAATTGAACACATTTATATTTTTGTAAATTAAATTTGGAAAATCAGGCTTTTAAGGGTTAAATAGCCAAAGTACTAAAAAAAATTACATATGTGGATTTATCTTAAATCCATTTTCTTATTATACAAATTTCTTACAAATGAAAGGCATACTTTCCTTGTTAGTAGTAATAACGAAAATTAAAACAATAGACTTAAGACAGAAACTTGAATATAATTATTGTTAGTGAGCTGGGGGTAAGAGAAATTAAAAATTTCTATTTTAGCTTCTGTTTTCAGTATTTTCAAAGAAAAAAAAAAAGAGTTTATTTTTTGTTTCAATATTTCACATCTGTTTTTCTTTTCGTTATTTTAAGAAAATTTTTCCAAAAATCACCTTTTTGACAAAAACCTATCATTCTTATAGCAAAAATGATTAATAGTTTTTTTTTAGGAAATAATGTCAAATCATGACATTTGAAGTATTTGTCTTATGTTTTGCTAACAACATTTGTTTTTTTTTTGTAAACAATTGTCACAACAAATATTTTGAAGATTTGTAAAATTGATTTCAGTTGCTTTCATAATTGCTGTTGGCAAAACAGTTGCAAAATCAAAAAACAAAATCAATTTTTATTATTTTTTTTTTTTATTTCCAAATTCAGAAATTTCACTACAATTAATCATTTAAATTTTGTGTCATTAAAGTTGAACAATTTTTAGTTTATACTTGCTATTCACAATACAGACTCATCATTAAAATGTAACATTTTTTTTTTGAATCTTCCAAGGACACACAAAGAATTGCAATACTTAACCCTTGCTTTTTTTGTGTGTCTTACCCTTAGCCACAGCTAACTACTGTTTTGTATTTTTTTCTTCTTTTATTTAATGACTGTTTTCAAAATATATTGTTTGCTGTAGGGTTTTGAAATCATTTATTTTAATTTTTCTTTTTTTGATACTGAAGAGGTTTATTTGTTTTTTTGTTTGTTTAACTTTAAAAGGGATGACTTTCTTTTTGTCATTTATATTGTTTAACTTCTGTTTGTTTAACTTCTTGGTTTTAACATATTTTATTTGTAATAGTTTTTAGATTTTTAGTTCATCTATTTTCTTTTAAGGGAATATATTTGGCAAAAAAAAAACTATAAAAGGGTGTTTACTGTTTATCGGAATTTTATTGATTTTTAGAGCTGTGATTTATGTTTATGAATTTTTAATGAAATCTCATTTATCATTTAGTGTAATTAAAGTGTTTGGCAAATAATCGAAGTAAAAATTTAAAAATAAAGAACAAAGAAATTAAAAAAGAAAACCTCCCAATAACAAAAATTCTCTCAAAGGAGACCAGCTTCAGCTTACCTCAAAAGTAACATTTTGTATTCTAAGTTACAGAAAATCAGTGATTTTGCAAAATATTTTTTATTTCCCTTAAGACTAGATCGTCTACAAAATAATTCCCTGCCCTAAAGGAGATGAAAAAAATTATTTCAAATTCTTCAAAATATATTTGTTTAAATCATGTCTGCAAAGTTGTGTCTTGTAGTGTTTTTAAAGTGTTAAATTTTTTAAAAATATATTCAATAAAAATAACACACAGATATTATTATTATTCTTATCATTTCACTTTAATCCAATTGCAAGAGAACGTGTTAAAATATTCTACCGTTTAATACTACACCTTCAGTTTTCCATTCATTTTTATTTTCATTATTCTACTTCTTTAATTTCATTTTTATTTAGTTTTTTTTTATATTCAAACCTATAATCATTTTTCATAATTCTACTCAAATTACTTGGTATTTTGTAAATATTGTTTATTAAAACAACCATCATTTATAAAATTTTAAAACAATTATTAATAATGAAATTTATAGCAATTGATAATGATAACTAGAAAAACAAGACAAGATTTCTTTAAGAAATAAAAAAAAAATAAATAATATACAAACTAAGCAACACCTTGTAGTATAAACAGGCGGACATCAAGCTTATAACAGTGGTGGGAAAAAATTTAGTGGGAGCAATGAAGAATGCCAAAGAAAAATTTAAACTAAAGTTTTAAGGAAATATTTTAAACATATTAATGCATCGGCAACTGTACACTCAAAAAAAAAAAAATTAACTAAAATGAAATCAAAAAATTTCCTTCAAAATAGTTTATAAATTGTTATCAATTTAAGTAAAATTTTATTAAAACTTAGAAAAATTTTCTTAAAAAGAATAAAAATTTCTAAGTTTGAGACAAAACGAAATAGTTTATATACTCAGAAGTAGTTCATATTTTTCCTAAATAATATTTCTTAATTTTAGGAAAAAAAAACAAGTCAATTAAATAAAAATGTATTAATTTTAAGAAAAAACATCTTAGTTTTAAGAAAATTGTATACTCAAATGTTATAAAATTAAGTTTATTTCAAGAACACAATTTAGGACAAAATTTACTCCCGTTTAGTTCAAAAAATGTGTCTAACTTAAATCAAAAAAGTACTTGAATTAATGTGTGTTCATTTTTTGTTCGCGAGTAGTAAAATTAACTAAATTTTAGAAAGCCATTTCCAGATTCAGTTTTGAATTATACCACTTACTAATTTTGAAGAATTGTTTTCTAAACATTAGTTCAGACAAAAACAAAAAGTAATAAATTTGTTCCTATGTAATAATAAAAATTTTCTTGATTTTAGAAACTGATGAACTATTTCTAAGGAAAATTTTCTTGCAGCTTAGTTCAGATAAATTTTAAAAATTTTAATAAAATATTCTTTTTTTTTAAGTAAAAGTTTTCTAATTTTTAAAAAATAATAAAATTTGGTATAGGATTTTTTTTTGTTGGAAAACGTTTAAATTATTTGTAATATTCTATTCCAAAAAAAAAAAACAATCAAAAACAAACCAGTTAGTTTTCCTAATTTTCGAGAAAAAATATTATTAAATAAAAGAAATTAAAGTAACCATTTAAAAAAACTATTGTGCATGATTGTAATTTTTTGTTTCGTGATCGTGCGTGAGTCAAAAATCTCTCAGGTGCCGATCTCTTATCTTAACAGTCTTAAATATTGAACTTAAAGTAGCTTAAAATATATTTTAAAATTTTGTTAGCAAAGGGTAACAAATTTCGAATTTCCGCTTTTATGTAATAAATTTGTTTATTGACTACAATACAAAATATCGCAGGCACATTTTATACATTACGGCATAATGGCTTTCCTATAATTGATGTGGCGCTTTATATTTATCGAACTGTTTTTTCACTTAATAATAAAAAAGTTAAAATTTGTATATGTCAAATAAAATTTAAGCTGAAAAGCCCATAAAATAATCTTATAACTTTTCATTTTCCAATAATAACAAGAAATATAACTGTGATGTATTGTATTTTTGCAACAAATTCCTTAAATTAGTTAATTTAAGAAGACAAAGGACCCCCAGTGTTCCTTAGCCATAGATGCCGTGTGTCACTTAGGGCGTCCCTTTTTGTAGTTCTCTCAAGCAGAACTGTAAATTAACTACGAAAAGGATTTGACTTTGTCACAATTTATTATGTTTCAGGATATCCTGCAGTACATTTTTTTAATTTGTTTACACTTTTGCTAATGAAATTTAATTTGTATTTTAAATACATGAAATTAGTATAATTCAATTTAGTTTTAAGACAAAATTGTATAGCAAAAAGCTTGTTAAGAGCAGTATCCTCACAAAGCGGAAGGCCTACGAAAGTGGGGAAATACGTACTCAATGAGTGTAGAAGCAGGATAAGGATAATTTTCACTTAAAGGAAGTGCTATTTAACTTGTTGTTAGAAAATATTTTCTTATCTTTAGGAAATTAAGTCCTAGTTTTTAGTAAAAAAAATTATCTAATGAACTTAAATAAAATAAAATATTTCTTAAAACCAAGGAAACATTTTTCTTAACTAACAGTACAATTTTAGATTATGTATGAACTAATTAGGAGGAAATTTTATTATTTTCTAATAAATATTTACTTCTCAGTAGTAAAATTTTTCTATAATTTAGAA
Source organism: Eustalomyia histrio (assembly GCA_949748255.1). Classification (NCBI taxonomy): domain Eukaryota; kingdom Metazoa; phylum Arthropoda; class Insecta; order Diptera; family Anthomyiidae; genus Eustalomyia; species Eustalomyia histrio. The sequence goes on along the minus strand of OX456524.1, from coordinate 132,197,014 downwards.
ATTTTTACCAAATTTTAGGTAAAATTTATTTCTTAATTTCAAGAAAAATTTTATTAAATATTGATAAAAAAGTGTCTTGGGCGCCGTTTTCATTAAAACTTTTCCTCTAAATAACTTAATTTTTCTAAATTCTAGTTAATTTTTTTTTGAGTGTATTTGAGAATATTTAAGTAATTATTATTATTACAATTTAGCGGTGCTTCGAAAGCAAAGTACTGTCAAAGTTCTTACAAGTGGCTGCAAAATAAGTAGAACAACCCTGATTATAATTCACACAATAAAATATCTCTAAAATTCCCTTAATTAAAAATTTGCTTGTATAACAAGGTCTTGCAATTAATGATTTTAATATTTTAAAATCACAAATGAAAGTTTTAATATTAATTATTTAAATTACAAAATTAATGGAATATGACCGTAATATTCACAATTTTTTTTATTGTAATTGTAATATTTTTTTTTTGTGTATTTGCAGCTTATTTAGATATAATTTTTTGTATATTTTAAAGTAAGCCAAATATTTCTGCATTATTAACAATTATTACAATTTTATTACTCTTTTTCTCACCATAAGTGTTAATTTTTTTTTTATAATTTTATATTAATTTTTATCTTCAACCATTTACTATAAAAATTATTATAAAGCAGACGCCAGTAATCTTATATTTATATAAGCTAAAAAAATTATAGATTTTTAGATTATTATTAAAAATTTTAAATATTATGATTTTTATATATTTCGTTACGGTTATTTGAAATAATTTCTTATATTAAATTAAAAAAAAAGGAAGAAAAAAATGCATTTAGTTCCTTCTTTTTTTTAGTATTGATCAACGAAACTTAAGATTTTAAATTGTTAAAAACAATTGTTTACTTAATGAGTGTGGCAGGTAACTTAAGCAACAGTATAAGAAGTTTGTTATTAAAATCTTAAGCGATGCCAATCAGTTAAGCAGATAATGATGTCTTTTTTCTGGTTGTTGTTGTTGTTGATATTGGATTTATTGAAAGATATGTTGACAACAGGTTGTGTATGATTAAATCAAAGACAAATCAAAAATCAAAAGGTTACAATATGATTATTAACCTTTAAAGGAGCACAATATGTGTTTAAAGTTTCAATTGCAAACGTTCTCTATTCAATTGCAATCATTCCCATTATGTTTGTCATGTATTTTGTTTTAATTCTACTTGTTACCGTTCCCCTCAAATTCCAATTCGTTTCCCAATTTTAGTGTTTCAATTTCACATTTTTAACTTGTTAACGGGGAAGGGGGGAGATGGGGGTTGTTTGTGACACTTTTCCCCTGACCTCCTATTTTACCACGCTCCTGACGTAAATCCTTATAAGTACATTTTTTGTATGTTTTTTTTTTGAACCATTATTCAGGGGATGCCTCCTATAAATGCAGTACATTATGTTGATATCAGAAAAATTGGTTATGGGTAGTAGGAAGAAGGAATTAAAAATTAGATTTGAATTTATCTACATTGTAATTCACAGGGGATTCTATTCCACATACGGCAAGTTCGACTGATGAACAAATTTTCCCTGTAATGCACTGTGCGATCCTCAAGACAATCGAGAACAAACGGCTGTGCTCTAAGAGATAAACAAGAGTTGTGACAGAAAATCTGTACTCTGAAAAGTTCTCTTAACTCAGTAGAAAACCTCACATTGTAGTATAAATAGATTAGTATTACACAACCCTCATTGCGACCATGCTCTAATGAATTAATACAGCTGGATATTCTACTGTCCAACTGGATATCCTACTGTCCAACGCCCTTCTTTGGACACGGCCGTTAAGCTCCAAAAAAGACTTTGAACTTCCTGCCCATATATAAGATTTGCATTCCTTTCTTCGGTCGGATGTAGGTGGTACACTTAGAAAAAAGAAATTAGTAGAAAAATTTGTAAACGGTTTCCAATCCCACCTTACTATTATTGTACTGATTTTTAGTAAAAAAATTACTATTTAGCAAATCTTTGTCCTATTTACATTTTACAAATTACACAATTTTTACAGAATATTTACAAATTTTTGTTGCTAATTTCAGAAATTATTAAACAAATTTTTGAAAACCGATTTGCTAAAATTTTACCTTAAAAGTAAAAATAATTACTCAAATATTTTTCAAAACAGAAATTTCCAAATTAAAACAAAATGATACATTCGTTTATGTTTTTACAATTTTTAAGCCTTTGATTTTTTTTATTTAGTCTAAAATATTTTTTGAAAAAAAAAAAAATAAATAAAATAAAAAATTTTAAAGCTCGTTAAAAATAATATTATTTTTTTATTTTTTTATTTATTATTCATATAATTACAAATTATATGTTAAAACCCTAACAAAGGCCTTCGGCTCGTTGTAGCGAAAACAGACCATAGCCTCTGGTGGGAATTGAACCCACGACCCCCGCACTGATAAGCTAGCACGCTACCAACTAGCCTACCGGGGCGCTCTAAACAAAAAAATAATAAATTTAAAATTTTGTACTAATATTAATAATATTTAGTATTTTTTTGCTGATTTTAGCAAACAGATTTTATATTCCATTTTACAAAAAGTTTACTAAAATTTAGTAGCGGCTTCCATTTGTTTCTACAAATTTCATTGTACTACACGTCAGCAGACATGTGTTGCTAAGATTAGCAAAAAATACCGCTGGGTAAAAATTAGCAAAATTTCCCGTAATAACAGCAAATTTTCAATTGCTTTTACAGACTTTTTTTGTTGAGTTTATAAAGAGTAAGAAGATCAGATGAGGTGAAGTAGTTCCTACACCGATTTAAAAGATGATTCTTCCAACTTTTAAAAAAATCTGCTTTTTGCAGCGAACATCACACTGAATTTTCATGCCCAATACCATCCTGTATTGGTATTTCTTAATACCAATACCATCCCTATGTACAGATGACAATGTTGAGTACACAGTACACTAAACAATATTCGATTTTGCAGGCATTACAAGACATCCTATTCGCATAACACCACTAAGAGATTGTTAAAAGGGGTTTATTGAGTGTATTATTCATTATCAGGCTTCTGCCCTTAATCTCAACGGGACCTGGTATGCAACCGAAGGAAAAAGAATGACATATATTGCTGTTATATTGGCTGAAAGTTAGACCAAGAAGGTCGTAAAAAATGTAAAAGAAACAGAGGGAGAAAGAACAGAATCTTGCAGCACACCTGATCCCCTTAGATGAGACCCCATCTATAACAACATGTAACATCTCTGAGAAAGCTCGAAATAAATCGAGAGAAGTCATAATCGACACCAAAGGAAATAAGCTTTAATTGATTTCTGAAAATATTAAGTAAAGTAGAAATTTTATAATAAATATGTGCTCCTTCTGACTTCGAAAAGCGTATCTTGATATTTCGTATCATATCTGAGAAATTCATTCAAAATATTTTATCTATCTGCAAATGTGTGAGAACCAAGAATGAGTTGATGAGTGATCTGTTGTGGAATACTTTATATTGTATCATCTTGATCCAACTCCAACATTGTATAATCACAAAAATCTAACTCTGTTATGGGTTAAATCTTGATATTATTTGACATTGATGTTTTTTTTTTTTTTTTTCTTCAGGCATATTGATGATCATCATATTGATTTTATTATGTTAATAAAATGTTATGGTTTAGAAAAAAAATTTTCAATTCCATTATATTAAACTCTTCGAGCCAACATTTTATATGGCACAACAATTGTCTACACCATATCTACCTGTCTGTAACTCATAATTCATTAGTGTTAATACCATTTTGAGAAAGGCAAGTCAATTTTAAGATATATACGACTGCAGCCAGTTATTCTGTTTGACAGACTTTAAACTTCAAAATGAATCAGTGAATGATTAAATGTTAATTAAATGTTTTACATAAAGCCAATACGTAACCAAAATAAAAAATAATATTTACATTTAATTGGGTTTAAATACATATCTTCGACATCATTATAAAATTCTTGTTTTCTTTGTATACATCATAATTTTTCATTTAATTACTAATGTCGCCTAGTTTCTGTTGGTGGGATTTTGTTAAAACAAAAAACAAAATAATATAAGCTGGACTTTTTCTCTGAGCCATGTTGTTTCATCCAGATGGGGGGTCTACCTCCCCGTGCAGTATTTTAAAACGTTTCGTTTTTTTTAATGATTTTAAAATGATTTCATATTGTGATATTTTATTTTATCACGAATTTATGTGGTCACATTAATACGTTGAAACAATTTCGTTTATGGTTTGTTTGCTTAAATTATCTTTATGCTCTATATACAAAATTTATGTTTAAAATATTTTGTTTTAAATTAACAAGTTGGGATTTTTATAGTAAAAAAAACTCATTTATATAACATCAGGTTTTTTTTTGTTTGTTTGTTTGTTTGTTTTATGGTTAATAAATATGTGTTTATGTTTTATAAACTCATCCTTAAAAAAATAAATTTATTAGTCTAGCCAGCTTATTGAAAAAGTTTTATATAACTTTTTTTGCTTCATAAATAGTAATCTATTCCAGAAGAAAATCTGTGTTTTACATTGATTTTATTAAAAAATATATTTTAGTTTATTGAAAAGAACATAAATTCAGAATTCTCACCTACTCCTGCTGATATTGTTTTATATCAGCCCTAGATTTCTGAAAAAGTTTCAACACGGATTTATTTTTTGACTGAACTTGATATCTATGAGGGCTGAGCTACTACTTGAACCAATCTTCTCTATTCGTCAACCATCTCATTCCCTGAGATACTACAATGCTATAGAACTCAACACTTGCCCTGTTTAAGCTGTTATTGATTTCCTTGTTGCACCTAAGGAAATTGACTGATCTTACAGAGTTCAAGTGTTCTAAAGTCTCACCGCCTACAAATCACCGAGTTCGCTCGTCTTATTTGGAATAACAGGTCAATTGGAAAGTCCCCGGCCTATCATAGTAAAACACATTTTTATTTGGCAAAACTCGTTTTTTTTATTCAACATAGTTTCCTTCAAGGGCGATTTTTCAAGGTAGTCAATGAAAATTATTCCATGCGCATCCCAAAAAACAGACTCCATAACCTTGCCAGCCGACTGTTGCGTCTTTCCACGCTTTGGAGTTGGTTCATCACGTGCAGTCCACTCGGATGACTGTCGATTGGACTTTGGAGTGAAATTACGGAGCCATGTGTTATACATTGTCACATATCGACGCAAAAACTCGGGTTTATTACACTTAAACATCTCTAAACACTGCACCGAATCATCAACTCATCGTTGTTTTTGGTCAAAAGTGAGCTCGCGCGGCACCCACTTTGCACAGAGCTTTCTTATACCCAAATATTCGTGAATGATATGATGTACAGCTTCAGTTGATATCTTTAGAGTACCTGCTATTTCATTCAATTTCAATTTACGGTCATTCGAAATCATTTTGTGGATTTTTTTGATAATTTCGTCCGTAACAACCTCTTTTGGGCGTCCACTGCGTTCACCGTCTTCGGTGCTCATTTCACCACGTCTAAACTTAGCATACCAATCCTTGATGGTTGATTTTCCTGGGACAATATTTTATCAACCCCCCGAAATTCCTTTTTATTCATTTTTTTCACAATAACAAAAGTTGCTTCACTCCAAATGGTATAATTGACAAACTAATGATCCGACAGCTGTCAAATTTATACACGTGTTTTTTGACGATTACGGCTAACTAAAAATCATATCGATTTAATAAGTCTAGTAGCGCCATCTATGTGTCAGACCGGGGACTTCTCAATTGACCTGTTAGATGTGCCCTTAACACTGAATGTCCAGTGAGATTACTTACTATCTTACCCTTAGTTTCTCCCCTATTCGGACGACCCTATAGAATTTCAGTTGTCTCACTTACTCCCGCGATGTCTCATGTTGTTCTATGAGAAATAAAAATCCCTTCACGTACTTCAGCACTAAAAGTCAGACTTTTGGTCTCTCTAAGTTGACTGCGTTCAGATAAGAACCTTTACTGGCCAACTTGTTTTCTGCGATGTTACAATGTCCAGGAACATATTTCATATCAGTACTGTGCCACAGTTCGAAAAGTTATTGATTTTTAACCTTGCAGTATAGTGTCTGATCTTACAGAGTTCGGAGAAATCACCCGGAAGCCATCTGGCTATCCAAAAAGATCCTTTTATTTCCCGTGATCCCTTTAATAGTAATAAATTTAAAACATTTTCGTGATTGCCCTGATCAGAAAGGCAAAATCATTCCTCAGCAAAAAGGTAGCAGCTATTTAAGCTACACTCAGTCCTTTCATCCATTTTAGCACCATCCGTAAAGAAGTGAATGCCGGGATACATTCTAATGAGGATTCACTGCTCGCAGTTTCTGACCTCTGGGAGATTTCAGAACAATTCAATTATGTGATGTTGCATCCACGCAACACGTCTAAGATCTTTAAGTGCATTTGGTGCAATCTTCTGTTCCCCATTTGATCCAAGCTGTCGCCTCCTATTGGGCACAGTCTGCTGGATATTATTGGGTTCAACATATTTTTCCATATTTGGGAACATTGGGTTCAACTTTTGGCTCTCATTGTTTGCAGCGTTTCCGACAAGAAAGTGAGTTTCCTTAAGTAGCCTTCGATAAAAATTTTCTAATCTTCGATACCGAAAAATTTCAACAATAGCCTCCGTGGCTTCCGTAAGTAAGTATCGTAGCAGCTTTCGTCGGTAAAGTTACGGGGTAAAAAAAAAGTTTAATTGTTTGTGCCGAAAAATGCAGGTTCTTGGTCAGTTCACTATTTGTGCATAGAATACTTGTTAATTACGGTTATTTTAACTAAATAACTTTTGTTTAAAATTACGAGGTTCCTAGATCAATAAGATTTGGAATTTACCCTATTGGAGTCAATCTATCAACACTGATAGCGGCCAATTTACTCAGACGGATGTTAATCTCCTGTTCCATCAAAATTTGTGCTGCGAATTTACTGCGAGACTATAATCTGAATTAGCAATGTCATTGGTGGGGCCAATAACTTTTGCAACATTTGAGAATTTCAAAATTTCAGAGTCCGAACTTGTATTTTGAGGTAGGGTTCGCTTAAAGCTCGCTTGGATTTGAATCTTCGAAGTCCTCTGTTGTTCTGTCATAGACATATTCACTGTTGTTCATGCAACTTGTAGCTTCACCATTGATGGGTTTAAGTTACCTATCTCCATAGGGATATATCGGTCAATTGATAACGATGACTATGGGTGCGCTTGCTTGCCAAACTTAGTGGCCGTTACTGGCTTATTAAGTTCCTGTAACGTAAATCCTCTATTATTGTAAACAAAGTGTGCTTAAATTTTTAGGGCCGATGTTGATTTTGAATAAAACACAAATTATTTATGAAATTATTGTCATTTCTTTTCATTATGATAATATGGTATGGTTCAATTATGTATGGAACAAAATATCGGCCAAATGGCCGTCGCGACCTCGGCATCACTCCACCATCCAATGGTCCAAATTTTCGATGACGCTGAGGCATAATTGAGGTTCTATGCCGTTACTGTGCCGAATTATCTCATCCTTTAGCTCTTGAATTGTTGCTGGCTTATCGAAGTACACCTTTTCTTTCAAATAACCCCAAAGAAAGAATTCCAACGGCGTCAAATCACATGATCTTGGCGGCGAATTGACATGGCCACCACGTGAGATAACACGGCCATTGAATTTGTCGCGCCAAAAGAGACATTGTTTCGTTAGCTGTGTGGCAAGTGGCACCGTCCTGTTGAAACCACATATCGTCCAGGGTCATATCCTCAATTACTGCCCACAATAAGTTCGTTATCATCTCGCGGTAGCGAACAGCATTCACGGTAAAAGCTTGGCCGACCTCATGACACACTATCGCAAAAAACAGCAATGTTTTCGGCAGAACGAACTGGTCAAGCATGCACTGGTGTTTTAACAGACCTGGTTTGCTGAAATTTGCCCACAATTCTCCCGATTGTGGACACATTTGGTCGATTATGCTGACCAAAAAAAAATCAGGAAGTGCACGATATACATTTTGATTTGAACGCCCATTTTCATAATAAGCCTGAATAACTTTAACGCGTTGCTCGATTGTGTATCTTTCACTGGTTCAAATTGAGTTAGTCTGAAATTGAGAAGTGTCAAATGAAATGCAGAAAAAAACTTTATGTTCACATTCAACATCAGCCCTTAACATTGAACCACCCTTTACTTTCCATTTTGGTTTATTATTGGGGAACTACCGCTGTCCCCTTATGCTAGTTCTCTCGTACATATCATGACAGTGAGTTCCAAAAACTACGTTAAACTTCCTTTGTAAGTACCCCACTAACTTTTGGTTAAATAAAATGTATCGGACTGGAGTCATTAGGTTTCATAAATACCCTGATATTCTCCAGTTAGCAAAGGGTATTTACCGAAAGTCGCCAGGAAATATTCCGATACCACCCACCCACCACCCAAGGATGCGATCGATGTAAGACTTGCATTTACCGCACAGGCCCTTTTAATGTTACTTCATTTTAAAATTTATTAAAGCCCGTAAATCTTAAAAATACAACAATTTTATCTTAATTTTGAGCTCTTACATCTATTCATAATATCAACATATTGTTATGTTAATTGAATTTAACACTCCTACCAATAAATATGTTGTGATTATTTGTTTTGTTGGTTTCCTAAAAAAAAAACTAATATAAATTTGTTCTAAAAATTCTGCACATAAACCTACCACATTTAGATGTTTATCTGAACGTTACACACAAAAAAAAAAAAAAAATATAATAAAAAGAATAAAAATACACACGTACTCTAACTATGACAACACAATATTGAATGTGACAATAGAATACCAGGAACTAAATGTCAATTATTTGTTATACAACCTCTATTTTCAGTAGTATGAACGACGATGTCAGGAGTAGCAGCAGTAGTAGTTAGAAGTTATCATGGCCGTATATTACAAATAACAAGCAGTAGTTAAACTTCAAGCCACATGTAGCACAAACAAACTAACAATCTTGATAAATCTTAAATCAATGCCAAAAACCACACAATTGTAATAAATAAATTTTGTTTCAATTTTGGGGAAGAAGAGTTCAAGATAAAACACACACGTAGTATTGAAGTAACAATACAAAAAGTATCAGAAGAACTATGAAATTTTGGTGGTAGCCCAGCAGGGCATGTTGACACATTAATTGTTGTCCTTTAAATGTTGGCATTGTTGTTGTTCTGGAATAAACTAAACAATATGTCTACAAATAAGAAGAGTTTGTAAAATTTTTGTTTAACAAAAGTACTAGATTTTTATCATTTTCATTTTAAGTGTTAGTGGTGGTAGATTATTTGTTGTTGTATGTTTGATTATAACATTTGTTTCACAATAAACTGAATTAATTTCATATTTTAGTATGTGTCTTATCAGGATTTTTTTGTTTTAGAAAATTTTTTACTATTAAAATAAATAAAATTTAGTAGTTCTTAGTTAATATGCGGGCCGTGTTTTATTGCATAACCGTTAAATTTAGTTTCATGTTATTATTTGGAAAAATGTTTCTTACTGTTAGTAATTTAATGATTTTTTTACAGCGATAAACCAATTTAGGTGTGAATTGTTTATTAAAAAAAAAAAAATCCGTTTGCTTTAGATAATTTCTTGAACAATCAAATTCTTATAAAGATGTCAATGTAACGTATTGTTTTTTTGTTCCTTTTCAATAAAGGAAATCAAATCAAATCAATCTTTTTTTTTTTAACAAATCCTTTAATCGATTACTTCCGTTTTTTCAAGAATTGTCTTTTTTTCTTTATTAAATTGAACCTAAATAATTTTCTGCTATAAAAAAGTAAGAACTTAGTTTTATTCTTTAGAGAAATGGAAACAAAATATTTTTTATTATATTTATATCAAAGATTCTCTATCAAGCTCATTATTGATCACCAAGTAAAACGAGCCGATATAATCACATGGTACAGGCTGGAAGCGATGAAATTCCTTTTTACCAAGTAGGTACCCTTGCCATCTGGGACAAAATTTCCACAGCCCTTAGAAAATGAATAGCGAATGTACGGAAGACTATATAATAAAATAGAGTTACGATTACAGGACAACATCCTGAGTTGATAATAAGCCATAATCTAGATCGCCTGCTGTAGTTTAAGCGGGCAGTTAATGGCTTTGAAATTTCATGGTGTCTCCCATTGATGTACAATATAACGTGTGCACTTTGAAGTTACTAGCCACCGTGGTTCCAACACTGGCAACCCCTTTGACAACAGGCATGGATCGTTTAGGTGTTAACACACGAGTATATGGAGAACTCCTGCCAAAGCCTGAACAATGAAGAGTAATCGCAGAAGAAAATCCCAAAAATAAAAAAATGCCGACATTTAAGATCTTGAAGGAAAGTACCGACCACTAAGAAGCCTCGCAAAAATCCAGGGAAGACAGCCCGTGGGAAGACAGCCCACGATAAGACAGCTCGTGGTGTCATAGCAGGTTAGACTGCTTTACAGAAGGTTGTGGGTTTGATCTCCAGCTATTGTAATATCAATTTATATAAATAACTTGCGGATCCCGGCATGGTTTCGCTACGCATGAATATTAACATTGAATCAAATTCATTGGTTTCTCGATCCGCGAGTTTGATAAAAAAGAACCTTAAAATTATCACTCACTGACAGCTGTCAATATGTATGCGCTACAACGTGTATTTACCGTGTATATGAAGTCAGCACACAGTATACATACATACCGCACACGCTCATGGGCGCCTACGTATTTGCTGTTGTTCTTTTATATGGACAAAATCACATGTTGCCATGAAAAGTCATAACTCACGAACGCGTCTACCGATTTCGTGCAAACTTTAGATAAACCATATACACACCCATACGAACAGCCCTTTAAAATTTATTCGAATCGGCTACTTATAGCAACCTAGTTATAGCAAGCTACTTATAGCAAGCTAGTTATAGCAAGCTACTTATAGCGAGCTAGTTATAGCAAGCGCCCCGGTAGGCTAGCTGGTTAATTAGTAGGAAGAATTTTTTGAGTGTTGCTTCTTTTTAAAATAAAAACTACATCGCCTATAACTTCTACAGCCCCAGTTACGTCGTCCACTATGCCATAACAAAACCAACTCCTTGTCCAGCTGCGTCATGAACAACCACATCCGAACTGCTGCACAGAGAAAACATATTCACGGATGGCTCAAAACAGGCGAATACAGACAAGAGTGGGGTGGTGTGTCTTTAGACTTGGGTTGCACTCCAGATTTCATTATGAAATCTTCGGCATATTTGTCTGTGCGGCAGAGTGCTTTTTTAAAAGTCACAGAGCTCTTGTGGTCTATGAGTTGTCACCTAGACTGGTCATAAGGTGCATTGATACTCTAAATTAACTAGAAAGAGCAACTCCCTTAACCTAAACTATATTCCTGATCATGAGGGTAACGAAAGGGCAGACTGTCTGGCCAACTGTGGGGTTCATTGACGCTGCATCGGCCCTGAACTATACTTTGTAGTACCCACGTGATTTGTTAGAAAGAAGCTCAAATTGAGGAGTCTGAGTTTTCTGGTTATTACACAGAGAAAACAGATTTATTGTAACAACCGAATTTCTTGTCAATCGAATAATCATTCGGTTGGCCACCGATATATTTGTGAATGCAACAAAATTTCGTTTGAAACAAAATATTTCAATCGTATCAGGAAAACATTTGTTTGGGAAAACTAATGGGTCTATTATCGATGGCAACCGAACTTTAGTTGCGTTGTCAACTGGCAACTCAACTGAAATTATAATTGGTATTATATAAGGCAACTTTTCCCAGTTGCCAAAAAGTTATCGATAATGTAATTTTGACAGATTAGCAACTGAAAATAAATGTAAACAAATAAAAAGATTGACAAAGAAAAAAAGTTAATAAAAGTGAATCCATTAAAAAAAAAAAAAAAAAAAACAAATTATAAAAAGAAATTGTGTAAACAATTATTTTAAATATGCCAGTTCAGTGGAACTGTTTTTTGATGACTATGAAAAGGCTTCAAACGTGTCATCCATTAGACGGAACTTGAGGGACAACTTCAATCCATTAGAATTATCGTCTGTACTGTGAGTATATCTTGATGTTTAAAATAATTTTCAATAAAAAGTTGCTTCTTATATTTAGTTTCAAAGCTTATTTTCGTATTCCAAAAGACGCAGTGGTATATTTAGTGGAAGCCTTAAATAAAGTCGTCGTTCTCAACGGCAATACCTCCTCTATTAAAAGTTTGCGCAGCTTTAAGATTTTTTTCTGAAGGAAGTTTCCAAAAATCTCACGGCAATGACTTCAATCTAGGAATGGTTCAACCAACGTTGTCGGTGGTATTAAAAGAAGTCGTACAATTAATAGAACAAAAGCTTGTGTATAGTTTCAAAAATGTCGGAAGAAGAAAAAACAAAAAATTAAAACCTTTTTTATTCGAAAACGAAGTTTCCAGGGATTGTTGGATGTATAGATGGAACACACGTACATATAATGGGACAGAAGGAAGACATTCGTCCCTTATATATAAACAGGAAAGGATATTTTAGTTTGAATGTTTTGCTGGTAAGTTATTTAACAATTTTTCTTTCTTTTGATCAATATGATTTCTTTGTAGTTGTGCGATTACGAAATGAAAATAAGGTATGTTGATGCTAGGCATCCTGGATCTACTCATGATGCCTTCATATGGAACAAGAGCCCATTAAAGCAAGAGGTTGCTGCAGATTTTGAAATATTTATAACAATAATTATACTTACATTTTAATGATCCCGCCTTTTTTCTATTGCTTTAAAAACCTACAGCAACCAAAACTTTGTGGTTGCCAATACAATCACTATTTGGCAACTGAAATTGACAGCTATCAGTTGCCAGTTGCCATACGTAATATCATTTTGGCAACTGCCAACTGGCAACGCCACTAAGGTTCGGTTGCCATCGATAATTGACCCATAAATAATTCGGTTGCTGCAAGCAAAATATTCCGTTAGCAAGAAATTTGATTCAAGCTGTTTTCTCTATGTAGAAAATTCTCTTGGTCAACGCCAGGCTTAATGAATTAGTTCTCTGTACAGTGGGGGGTGCACAAAGAAAACAAATTTGCAGCCAATCGAATGGATTTTCGGTTGTGGCAACTGAAAACCAATTGAGACATGATTAATTTGACTGTGACGATAATATTGCGGTTGTCTCTATAACAATTCGGTAGTCACAACTTAAAAATTCGGTTGCTGCAACTGAACCATTCGATTGCCAAGAAATTCGGTTGTCAGCATGAATCTGTTTTCTAGGTGTAGGGGCGCCTCTTGGCCTTTGGTAGGAAGGACTTAGAGATCTTGAGAGTAGGTTTTACTGGATACGTTGATCTCATCGAAGAAATCGGTTGTTGCAACCAAACTATTCAGTTGGCAAGAAATTCCCGTATCACAGTGATACTGTTTTCTTTGTCCAGCAAAACCACACATTACCAAATAATTGGTAAAGTAATGTATAGCCATAGAGGCCAATGGATTACTTTACACCTTACTTCATTGATGAATTTAACAGCCTCAAAGTAATTTATGTACCCATTACTTTAGAGGTGATAATGTAAGGGGTTACTTATATGGTTACGAGAATAGAAAAAGTAATGTGTATGAAAATAGATTTTTAAAAGAGAGGAATTTTTATTAAAAAAAATTATTACAAATATTTTATTTAAAATATTTGTAATTAAAAATAATGTGGTCAAGATGGGAATCGAACGAGGAAAATCTGGTTGCCAGCCAAGAACTCTACCCACTGAGCTATCGACGCATATAGTATTTGATTGCTCTAAACTTAAATGAATTGTTGCGCTTCGTTTTTTCGCTAGTGTTGTCAAAACAAACATAAATTACCCTTTTGCTTACAAAAAAACACAAAGTAATGAATCTCAAAATAGATTTTTAAAAATATTTCAATTATTACTTTACATTTATAAAGGATATATTACGTAATCAATAATGAGTAACTTATTACTTTATGCTTGCAAATAATGAAAAAGGTAACGAGCTATCATTACAAGATAACGCATGAGAATATCGCACCCATTACCAAAGTTTTGCTGGGTGTTGTGTTGGTTTTGTGAGACGTCGAAACATCTTCTCTGCGAATGTTCCAGGTTTTGTGATAGGAAACTCGGTGACAGTTTTATGACACTTTCCGACATTTAACTGAATAATTTGCTTCGATAATAGCTTTAAGTTTTAGGAGAGTTCTAATCAGCATAAATGGCTAAAATCTAATATTGTTGTTCACTTTAAATTTGTAAAAATGGTCCTTTATTTGAGAATTTTTAACTAATCCTTAAATTTGTATATAATAATTGAAATAAAAACTACTACGTCACTTAGCAATTACTTTCTTTCAAAAAAAAAAAAAAAAAAAACAAACAAAATTTCATTTAATACCCTTCTCCATATTAAAATCATATCAATCTAGTGCTTTTGTGAAATCATAACATATTGTCATCTCCAAAGAAACTCTGCCTTAAACAACTTTTTTAATAGTTGTTGTTGTTGTTAAATATCTTTTGTTTAACTAACAATAAAGCAAATTTGTTGAAATCAAAATGTTGAGGAAAGAATTCAAAATACAGTCAGTCATATACATACTTAGCATTTATAATACACAAACATATAAAATATATAGATATTGAAACAGCACCAACGCCTTAAACAGCCGCCTGTAAAAACCTCTGCCTCTGTGAAACATTTCGTTTAAAGCAATTAATCATCATTGCCAACAAGCCTAAATAAAAAAAATTTTAAAAGGATCCACAAAAAAAAAAAAAAAAAGAGAACACAATGACAATGAGAAGAGTATGAAATAATTTCAATGCCATAACCAACAAATGTTCAACAAATTTGATATTGTTATCTAGAACATTAACAAAAAAAAAAAAAAAGCAGATGAATTTTGTTAAATAATTTTTTACGATCACCAATGAACATTCTTAAATTCAAAAGGATCCCAGGCAACAGCAGGCATCTTAAGTATTTTTATGGATACTAAATAAAAAAAAAAAAAATCTCATAAAATTTGGTTATAAAATCTTGAAATTCTTTTTGATTTTTATTAATTAATGATAAAAGATTGTTTTTTTCCAACTTTTTTAGGTTATTTTTTTTTCCATGGTTTTTAATGGTATAAATATTTATAAAACAATGGAAAATTGTAACACATTTTATAAAGACTTTTGTTTTGTATAATTTATAACATGATTTATTACATTGTTGTAAATAAGAATTTGAAAAATTTTTTATTGGACCAATTTTGGTGTTACACACCTGAATATTTATGATTTTTATTTTGTAAATGTATAACAGTTGGTTGAATGACTAAAGGTCATAGAAATGGTTTTTTTCTATCAAAAATAAATTTTCTTTTAATATAAGGTATTTTATTACAAAAATATCAGGTTTTATAGGAATTTTGTTTATTTTTAAATTATTCTTTAAAATTTTAGTTTATGCAAAAATGTCCTTAAATGTTGATAGAAAAAAGTTTATGTCTTAAAACTTTTGTAGGAAAAATTATAGCTTCAATGGGTTGTGAAAGCGGAACTCTAATGGAATAGTGTATTTACCAATTTGACATATACAGAGTGTCTGCCGGAAAGGTATACTACTTTTTTTGTTTATAATTTTTGATAAAATGAAAGAGAATGGATCTTATATTGATAAATGTTTTATTTAATGTCGGCAATTATGTATGGAATACAATATCAGATAAATGTCCGCCTCTGTTAGCCTCACAAATGCGAGCCCTTTTGAGCATATTTTTTATTACATTCTCACACATTTCACGCGGTATTTCATTAATTTCATCACGAATATAAGAAGTCCGGAGCAGTCAAATCAAGCGACCATGGAGGCCAATCAACATCACCATTTCTTGAAATAACTTGTTGTGGAAAGAGTTCTCGCAGTAATTCCATTGTAATCCTGGCTGTATGCGATGTGGCACCGTCTTGTGGCGTTAAAAAGTTTTTAACAACATCACGATATCGCTCCCCATTCACAGTTACCATTACACCATTTTCATTTTCAAAGAATTAAGGTCGAATGATTTCTCTTGACCAAATTGCACATCAGACTGTCACTTTTAATGGATGCAAAGGTGACTGATGAATATTTTTAAGGGTTTTCCATTGCCCAGAACCGACTATTCTGTTTATTTACATATCCATTCAAATGAAAATGTGCCTCGACACTCATTATGATTTTTTCATGAAAATCGGGGTTGTCATGGGCGAGCTGTTTTTACGATTAAAACACGTTGGTTTATTGAATATTTTTCCATATTGAATTTGCCACGTGTCTACTAATGTTTACCAAAAACAAAGTAGTATACCTTCCCGGCGGACACCCTGTACTTAATATTCGTTATCAATTTTAAACGACTTTTAAAATTCTTTTTTATATTTCACCTATTGAAATGTAGAATAATAATTTTATATAAAATATTTACAATTTAACTTTTGTATTCATACAAATTTATTTCAATCAAAAAAAAAAAAAAAAATTCCCATGAATTTGGTTAAAAAAAATTCATTCATAAATATAAAATATTTTTTACATTTACGAGGGCGGATCAATAAGTCCGTGACTTTTTGTATGAAAAACAGCTTTTTTTGCAAAAAAATATATATTTTTCAACCGAGCCATTTCTTTAGCTTTAGAAATATGAAATAGTCAGTGGGGGCTAAATCCGGAGAATATGGCGGATGAGGTATCAATTCGTAGTTTCAATTCATGAAATTTTGCCCTTGAGACTACAGGTTGGTTGAAAAGTTCCTGCGCTCACCAAGAGATGGCACTGCTAGCTTCAAACTTTTTTTTTCTCAAGTTGGTATAACTGTCCTGAAAACACAGACAAAGTTGCAAGTCATTCTGTCTATTCTTTCTTTGTTTACAAGCCATTTAGAGTTGACGTGTCATTGATTTTTTTTAATATGGAAAAAATTGAATATCGTGCAGTCATTAGATTCTTTCTTTTGAAGGGTTTAAAAGCAAAGGAAATTTATAAACAATTGTTAGAAGTGTATAAGGAGTCCTCACCTTCAAAACGCACCGTTGAATTTTGGGCTGGTGAATTTAAACGTGGTCGTACCAGCCTTAAAGACGATCCACGCGAAGGACGACCAAAAACTGCAACCACAGCAGAAATCATTGAGCAGGTACATAATATAGTTAGTGAAGATCCAAGTTTGACTAAGCGTGAAATTGCTTATGCCATAGGCATCTCAGACGAACGAGTACTCCATATTTTACATAAAGAATTACGTATGAAAAAACTGTTTGGAAAGTTAATGCCGCACACATTAACAATTCAACAAAAACTGGATCGAAAACAAATTTCTCAGCGTAATTTGAAGCGTTTTAAGCCGAATAAAACCGACTTCCTGCGTCTATGGATGAGACTTGGATCTACCACCATGATCCTAAATTGAAACAAGAACGTTTATAGTGGACTGAAGCTGGTTGTTCAGCTCCAAAGCAGGTGAAGTCACAACGATCAGCAAAGAAGGTTATGTCATCAGTTTTTTGGGATGCAAAAGGAATTTTGTTAATTGATTATCTTCAGAAAGGTAAAACACTCAACTCTGAATATTATTGCAGCCTTTTGGATCAGCTGGATAAAAAAATTCGTGAGAAAAGACCTGGTTTAAAGTAGAAAAAAATCATTTTTCATCAAGACAATGCACCTGCTCACAAAAGTGTTTTGACGATGGCTAAATTCAAATAATTAAAGTACGAATTGCTTGAACATCCACCGTATTCACCAGATTTGGCTCCCAGTGACTACTATCTCTTCAGAAATGTCAAACAATTCCTCCTTCGTGGAAAGCATTTTTCGTCGAATGAAGAGGCCATAGCAGCCGTAGACGGTTATTTTGCAGAGCTTTCGGAAAACCATTATAAGGATTGGATAAAATTATTGGAAGATCATTGGAACAAGTGTATTGAGCTTCTAGGAGATTATATTGAAGAAAAAAATATATTTCGTAACAAAAACAGTATTCTTTCATTTCGAGCGCAGGAACTTTTCAACCAACCTGTACACATGTCACACGATTACGTTTATGGTCAATTGAAAGCAAACGCGGCACCCATCTTGCAAACAACTGATCATTTAAATCGAAACCACACTGCCATATGAAATGCCTATGGCATCAACAATCTCACACACTTTTACTTTTTGATCGGCCAACACCATATCGTGGACTTTTTCGTAATTTTCGGGTGTATTGACCTCAATTGGCCGTCCAGAACGTTCAGCGTCATATGTACTTGCGCGACCACAACGAATGTCAGTAAACCACTTTTTTTACCATTGAAATCTATGGTGAAAGCTTTTCCTTGGTTTAATTGACGGTTTTTTCCGCAAAAAATAATGTTTAATGAGCACTCGAAATTTCCTTTTTTTCCATTTAAAAAAAAAACCACGAGGTTGTATGTTTTGAACAGCTGTTAAATGCAAAGTAAATGACGGAACTTGACAGTAGTCTGTTAAAAGGTGGTACTTGATGGGAGCAGTGTTGCATTTCATATAACTACGAGGGTAGTTCAAAAAGTCACTGACTTATTTAACCGCCCTTGTATTCATTCAATGATTTTAGTTCTTCTTTTGTGTTTTTTTTTTGTTTTTGTTAATTAACACTTATTTTAAAAAAAATTCCTGAATTTGTTGTTGTTTCGTTAATTTTGTTTTTTGTTTGTTATTTAAAACAAATGCTTGACTTAATTCACCAGCACACCCTAATTCCAATAAAATCTAAAATATTTCCATATTTCCATAATCCCATAACCGTGATTTTGGGTAAATGTGTGTGTGTTTGTGTGTGCGCGTGTGTAGTTTGTATATTATTTGACCACAAACTAATTAGTATTATTAAAATTATATTTTTTTTGTCCAAAACAATACAAAAAGTGTTTTAAAAGTGATAATTGATAATAAAAATAGAAATTTTTTTATTTGAAGAACTAAATCTACATAAAATGAAAAATAACAAACTGATGGAATATTTTTGTGTTAAACAAAATTTATGATTTTGGAATATAATAGAAAGATATATATATTTTTAAAAAAGAGCATTCAATTTTTGAAGATTTAATGGAGAAATATATTGTTTTTTTTTTTGGGCAATTTTGGAAACCCTTTTTAAGGAAAAAAGGCTTTCGACTCATTATTAATGTGCTTTAAAAAACTGTTATTTTCTTATCTACTATTACTTTATTATTTTAAAAAATAAATCTATTCATTATGATAATATCCTACTAACAATGATTATAGTTTATCGGATTTCTTTTATATTTTGGGTTTTAACTAATACATATCAATATATTTATAATAAATGTACGTGTCTGTGTATATTTAAGTAATATAAAGTATGTACTACAAGTTATAGTCTACAAGAAATAAAATTAAAAAAAAAAATATATATATATATATATATTACAAGATATATATATATATATCTTGTAATCTTAGTCTGTAATCATATGCTGGCTCTAAATTCGCATAACCGCCCCGTATAAACACCCATTTTTTGCATTAGGCATATTACACAAAAAACACCGCACACATACTCCTTTTTTAAGTTTGGCCAAACTCAAACATCGTTCACATTATCACACAAGTCATAATGTATAAAAAAATATATTATAGTGTAAACAAACTTTGTTACATTTATTTTATTCACAAAGCTAACACTTGCCTTAACGGTAGGGACTGAAACCCTGAAAAAAATGGGTTCAGGTTCGGGTTAATCGAAATAAAAAATTCAGGTTCGGGTTCGGTTCAGGTTCAAGATTTAAAAAATGTACATATGTTTTATCAATAGGAAAGTTATGTATTTTTCAAAGAAATTTTCATTTAGTTTTATAATTAATATACACTGGCGGCCGTGAAAACCGCACCACTCCAAAAACATCATAAAATCGTTGTGATTTGCGCTTTAGAAAATTATATTTTATGGCATTTATAGACAATCCAGTTCAAGTATATGGTAAGAAACTAAGAAGTATGCTTCTGAAAGTTGCATAAACGTTACTTTTCACCAAAAGCATTAATATGAGGAAAAATCGAAATTTTTAACAAGTTTTTTCAATATTTATTTTTAGTATTAAAACCGATTAATATCTTTTAATAGTCAAATTTGTTTATTAGAGGTGATATTAGATTTTTAAAATAAAATAATATTACAACGATGAGCGCCCCGGTAGGCTAGTTAGTAGCGTGCTAGCTTATCAGTGCGGGGGTCGTGGGTTCAATTCCCACCAGAGGCTCTGGCCTGTTTTCGCTACAACGAGCCGAAGGCCTTTGTTGCTAGTGCTCGGTTAGGGTATAAACATATAATTTGTAATTATATGTTTAATAAATAAAATAAAATAAAATAAAATAAATAAATAAATAAATAAATAAATAAATACATAAACAAAAAAATTAAATAAATAAATAAATAAATAAATAAATAAATAAATAAATAAATAAATAAAGATTACTACGATGTTGCTCCTCCTCTAGCCTGTATAACAGCCATTAGCCTTGATGGCATGGAATCAACAAGGACCTTCAGAGTTTTTTCGCTAATTACGTTGTACCATACGTGTTGTAATGCTGGCACTAATTTTATTTATTCTCGGGTTTTTTATCAGCAACTTTGCGTTTCATTACATGCCATAAGAGTTCTATTGGATTTAGGTTGGGAGAGTTTCCCGGCCAAACTAAACGAGGAATCCGGAGTTCTGCGAACACTTTCTTGAGGTGTAAGGAAAGGACAATAAATATTTATGTTCTGTTTATAATTTAATAGTTAAAAGGGAATGAGCAAAAGATTTATTCTAATACTCACTGATTTCGCTCGGTGGCATGGCGCCGAATCGTCCTGGAAAATTGCATATGTAGTGCAGGGAAAATGTTCCTCAAGTGCAGGGACCAAACAATTTTTTATAAATTGCCCCTATTTTTCAGCATTCATTGTTCCTTTTAAAAAGTATAAAGGACCACGAACGTGATACGAAAAGCATCCCCGGACCATCTGGATTTGTGGGAACTTAACAGTTTTCACTATGCAGTTTTCTTTAAAACGTTCCCCATCGGAGCGGCGTACATACGACAAGCTGTCGGCACAGAGGAGGTTAAATTTACTTTCATCGAGCCAAATAACGTTTCGCCATTGCTCAACCGTCCAGTTCTTGTATTTTTGAGCCCAAGGCTCCAATGTATCCTTAAAAAAAAAAACCCACCACAGTTGAATAAGAGCAACCCAATCTCTCAGAAATTTTACGGTAAGAGACGCCTTGACTTACCAGTGCGTTAATAGTGACTTTTTGGTCACGTTGCTTTTATTTTGCACACATTTCTGACTTATTTACTTACAAAACCTTCTGCTTATTTTTTTTTGCCAACATATTTAAACCAGTTCAATACGAGAAATTCTTTTTATCACAAAAAAAAAAAAGGTAAATTTGCAAAGATTTGGAATGAAATAATACAGTTTCCAGTGGTGCGGTTTTCATGACCGCCAGCGTATTCTTTAAGTTTTCTTCTTTTAAATTTGTTCTAGGTGACGACAAAATGAATTTCAAGGCTGAGAAAGCCCCCTCATTTGAAGAATTTGATTAAGAAAATTGTTTCTTCTTTTTTAAAACTCGTTCGAGCATATCTTTATCATCTTCTGAAGAACAAGATATTGATTTTCTCATCAAATTCTCTTCTTCTCTTTCCATTTGCAAATTTTTGAAAATTTCAATTGATTTAAAATATGTTTTTCTTTTAGCATTTTTAACATCTTCGGGACTTAAATCTGCTATCTAGATATATGCTGCAATTAAAAGTGGATTAATAATAAAGTGGTTTTCTCTTATTATAATATCACTGTCCAACAGCATTTTTGGAACAGAATAGCGACCCTATAATTCTGAAAGGGTATGTTGAGTAGATCATTTTTGTAGAATAAACTTATGGTCCAGCACGTCTGAGTTTTTTTTTTACAGTGGGTCAAAGTTTTCATTTTTTGGTCGAAGGGAGCATTATACTATATGAAAAAAATGCTGTAAGTTAATGTCTGAGGGAATTCTTATGGTCAGAGTTGTATTGTGGAATTGTATGAGGATTATTTTTGTGGAAGATCTTAACCCTCTAACTGGTCTCTTTATGGGTCAATTTGACCCTTTTTTCGAGAAAATCAAAAGATATCCTTTAAAAAAGGACATTTAAGGATGAAAATATTCTACGAAAATGTTTGCCGGAAAATTTCATTGGGGGTCACCAAAGACACCAATGTTGTAAATAAAGCTCTTTACAAAGAAAGCACATATATTTTGTGTATCCTGTTTGCATTCCAGTCAATATTGCAATCATTTTGAAGTCTGCGCATACTTCCCATTTATATTTATAGTATTCAATATTCTTTAAGAGATTTGAAATATTTGCGTATGTTTCCTCCTTTTTTATGGAATACGCAACCGGTATTGATGGATGCTGATTTCCATTGTGCAGTAAAACTGCTTTTAAGCTGTGTTTTGAACTATCTATAAATAGTCGCCAAGCGGAAGAGTCCAGTGGAAGCTTTAGATATTTTAGAAGCTCTTCAATACTGCAACAGTATACAAGTTCTTCTGATTTTTTAAAATAACTTTCCAGATCGGCGTGTCTTTTTCTTGGAAATGTAACTTTTACATCGGCTTTTATCAAATTCCTGTTTATTAATCTGGAACATAATATTTCAGCTTTCTCTTTTGTTAGTCCTAAATCTCTTACAAGATCTTCAAAATAAGCTTGGCCTATCAAATTAGGACTTATGTTTAAATCATCAAGAGGCAAGTAACTTATATCTGATATGTTTTCAACCGCCGCTGTTATTTCTGTATTGGCGACTGTCATATTGGCCGAAAATGTATGTGTAGGCGGTTGAGGCACCGGAACACCTTCACAGCGCACTTCTGGTAAAATGACATTATTTGTTGCTTCGTATGTTATTATCGCGTAGTGCCTTTGGCTTCTACCAAATTTGTAATTTACGCAGAAATAGCATGTATCTGAATTTTGATCTTCAGGTTCAATCCATGTAATAGGCGCAGAAAATGGCAGCGCCTTAGTACCGCCTTTGAACCAGGTCAAAATACCACTTTCGCAAGTAGTACATACGGTTTTTGGTATCCAAGCTTCAGATAAAAATCGTATTCTTCTGCTTTGATGGTGCGTAAAATGTCCACAAATAAAACAAAACCAATCTCTTAACTTGCAAACAGAATCCGCCATGCTTATTCAAGCTTTAATTTTTCTTTTTTTATATTAATTTTAGTAAAAATCGCACCCGATAGGAACTGCTTAGTAGCTCAATTATGCTTGAATTTTTTCTTTTATTTATTATTATTAATTTTAATAAATATTACACCCGATTTGTAAGTCACAGCTGACTAGACGCGAGAACTCAGTGTTTGGCCCGGCCGAACTTGACGCCGTTTTTACCTGTTTTGTATATGTTGGTGTATAATTTTACTAATTAAGCGTAAAGAGCTTTATTTACAACATTGATGTCTTTGGTGACCCCCACTAAAATTTTCCGGCAAACATTTTCGTAGAATATATAAATCCTTAAATGTCCTTTTTTAAAGGATATTTTTTGATTTTCTCGAAAAAGGGTCAAATTGACCCATAGAGAGACCAGTTAGAGGGTTAAGATCTTCCACAAAAATAATCCTCATACAATTCCACAATACAACTCTGACCATAAGAATTTTCTCAGACATTAACTAACAGCATTTTTTCATATAGTATAATGCTCCCTTCGACCAAAAAATGAAAACTTTGACCCACTGTAAAAAAAAACTCAGACGTGCTGGACCATACCCTTTCAGAATTATGGGGTCGCTATTCTGTTCCATTCAAAAAGTCTTAATTTGTTGGACAGTGTATTTAAATATAATTCTTGTAAAAATGTTTTTGTTTTGTCATATTTTGTAAGATCTAATATAAAACTAAGCCAGACACCATAAAAATCGCCTAAAGTCATCTGTTCTTGTTATAGTTTCAGTGGTAATTTTTTAACAGGTTTAAAAACTTCTACGAATTCTTCACAAATATTCCAAATATTATTTTTCATAGCATCCAGTAATACTGAACAAAATCTTCTGTATTCCAAAAAAGCTTGAACCATATCATAACTGGAATTCCATCTAGCCCAATACAGGTTTTTTCAAGTTTAGCTTTTTAGTTACAAAAGAAATTTTTGATTGCAAGAAATGTAATTTTTTTTTTATGATTTTGATATTAAACATTTTTTACGCCATGAACAGCAAGAATGGAGCGCCCCGGTAGGCTAGTTGGTAGCGTGCTTGCTTATCGTGGGTTTGATTCCCAGCAGATGCTCTGGTCTGTTTTCGCTACAACGAGCCGAACGCCTTCGTTGCTTGTGCTCGGTTAGGGAATTAAGATATAGTTTGTAATTCTATGTTTAATAAAATGATATTTTTTTATATTTTTTGAACCCGAACCTGATTAGATTTTTGGGTTCAGCGAGTTCGGCTTCAAAGTTTCTAAAAACAGCAAACATGAACCCGTTTGGGTTCCGGCTCGGTTTCGGTCTCTGCTTAACGGTATAAAAGCCGCATTTCAAGAATACTGATATTTCATTTATTTTGGTAACGGTATTTTATAGATAACCATATTTTGGATGACGATATTTTATGGGTAAAGCTTGTCAGTTGAAACGATTTTAGCGGTGTTATCTGCCAAACCTGGCCTAAACACTTGACAAACAGTCAATTTTAACTTACTTTTCTTCATATTGATGTTAAAAAAAGTCTAAACACTTGTGTGTTAGTGTGAACGGGTCTTTGGCAACACTACCAGTCAGTACTATCATTCATGAAGATTGTAAAAGGAAACTCTAGTTGCCTTCGTACAATTCTGAATACAGTAGCTGGCTGAAGAATTAGGAATATCGTATCAATAATAAAAGAATAAGAGAAATTAAATAAATAAATAAAAAATCCTAATATTACGTTTTATCATTTCTACTGAATTTTATAGTCTCACCATTAATATCCTCGCCCAAATCACTTTGGTTAACAGCCCAAATTTTTTGTTTAACTTACTGATACTTTTTAAAAATTTTCGTGCTAAGATTTTAGCTATAAAAGGGAAAAAGTTGAATTCGAGTGGGATTAAAACTTAAAATTTAAAAAATGTGTTCTCTAGAGTATGGGCTTAAGTTCCGATAAGTAATTTTTTGGTATTTTCGCAAGGGAAGAAGTGTCCCTCTAAAGGACTGTTGAAATTTTTTTTGTTATTAAAAAATATATTATTTATTAAAATATTTCTTTTCTATAAAAATAAATAAATAAATCATTTCATTTTAGCTAGAAGCTTAAAATTAATAATATGTACACTCAAAATATATTTTCTGTAACTGACTGTAGTTTATTTAAAAAGTTATACGTAAAGTTTGTTGTTTATTTATTAACTATTTGAATCAGTCATTCAAAAAACAAACTTTCAAAATTTACAGACATTTAGTAGGAGTTGATCATTTCTGTTAAATATAAAATTTTATGCTTTCTGTTTCTAAAAATAGAAATTTATATAATTTTTGTTTTTTTTTTACCAAACATATACAAAATTATTGCAATAAAGGTTACAAGAAATTATTTATATACATACAATAAAATAAAAATATATACATCTATGTGTGTGTTGTGTTTTGTAAAATTACATACAAATATAAAAAATAAAATGTTTAAATAAAAACTACAAGAAATTATTTATATATATATATACACACATAGAAAATAAAAATATATACAGCTGTGTGTGTTTTGTGTTTTGTAAAATTACATACAAATATAAAAAATAAAATGTTTAAATAAAAATTACAAGAAATTATTTAAATATATATACACACATAGAAAATAAAAATATATACAGCTGTGTGTGTTTTGTGTTTTGTAAAATTACATACAAATATAAAAAAATAAAATGTTTAAATAAAAATTACAAGAAATTATTTAAATATATATACACACATAGAAAATAAAAATATATACATCTGTGTGTGTGTTTTGTAAAATTACATAAAAATATAAAAAATACATAAAAATATAAAAGAAATTATTTAAATATATATACACACATAGAAAAAAAAAATATATACATCTGTGTGTGTGTGTTGTGTTTTTTAAAATTACATACAAATATAAAAAAAAAATATTAAATTTCAAAAACAAACCACCAAAATCTTTTTTTTTTCTACATTTTGTCAGTTAAAAATTGATGGTTGCTTTTACTATTTTTGTCGATTATTTTATAATAATTGAAAATAAACAACAAAATGGGCTACATATAATGGAAAATTAATAGTCCTCTCTATTTGATTGTATTGTCGATTAATTTAATATGTATTTTAGATTATTTTTAACGAAATAATATTGTGAGTGTATTTTACCAGCAAAATTTTTAGGAATCGGTTTCCTTTAAATTTTTTTTTAGTAATAAGATATTCTGCCACTGGTTTTAAGAAATTGTTGCTAGAACTGTCAAAATTTAAGGTATTTCAGGTTTAAAAGAGGATAATTATTCCTCTGGCCCCCTACCAGAGGATCCCTGATGTATGCCGGCACTTTTGAGCACATTTTTCATTACATTCTCACACATTTCACGCGTTCACGAATATTTTGTTTGAGTTGCTCAAGCGTTTCTGGTTTGTTTGCATAAACCTTGCTTTTCAGATATCCCCACAAAAAGAAGTCCGGAGCAAATCAGGCGACCGTGGAGGCCAATCAACATCACCATTTCTTAAAATAATTTGTTGTGGAAAGAGGTCTCGCAGTAATTCCATTGTAATCCTGGCTGTATGTGATGTGGGATCATCTTGTTGATACCACATGTTACTCAAGCCCAAAGCATGCAGTTGTGGCGTTAAAAAGTTTTTAATCATATCACGATATCGCTCCCCAATTCACAGTTACCGTTACGCCGTTTTTATTTTCAAAGAATTAAGGTCCAATGATTCCTCCTGACCAAATTGCACACCAGACTGTCACTTTTAATGGATGCAAAGGTGACTGATGAATAATTTGAGGGTTTTCTATTGCCCATACATATCCATTCAAATGAAAAATGTGCCTCGTCACTCATTATGATTTTTTCCATGAAAATCGGGATTGTCATGGGCGAGCTGTAACATCCTATTGGCATATATACGGCGGCGTAAATGGTCTTGTGGAAAAAGCTCTTGTGTCAACTGAATCTTAAATGGAAATAGATGCAAATCCTTGTGCAAAATTGTGGCCAAAGTTGTTCTTTGAAGACCAAGCTTCTGAGCACGGCGTCGAATTTAGGTTGATGGATTGTTTTGAACACTTTCTTGAGCAGCAGTTATGTTTTCAGCCGATCCTGCAGTACGTTGTGGTCCATGTTTGGGCCTATCACCTACAGACCCTCTTTCTTCGAAATCATTCACTACACGATCAATAGTGCGTTTTGTTGGCACGTTGTTTCTTCGAAGAATTTCAACTAACTTTTTCATCGTCACAGTAATTGATCATTGATTTTGATAAAATGTTTTAACGATTAAAATACATTGGTTTATCGAATATTTTTCCATAATTAATTTGCCACGTGTCTACTTTGCGACTGCCAAATATGAACTGTGAAGACTACTGTTTACCAAAATGGCGAAAAAACAAAGTAGTATACCTTCCCGGCGGACACCCTGTATATTGCAAATAAGAAGTATATGTTTGTATAAAGGTATACAAAAATAAATCTAGGTCAGGGAAGGGCAATTTTTTTTTTTTTGAACTAACTGCACTCCAAAAAAAAAATTTGTCTAAATTCATAAATTTAGACAATAAACAATTAAAAATAAACTACATTTTTTATATATAGAATTGAAAATTAACTAATTGAATTTGCCAACAAAATTGAATTTAAATAAAATAGTTATAGTTGGAATATTTGAACTATGAACTATGAATTATTGTGAATTGTAAATAACATAGAAATTATCTAAATTCATATTCCGGTTTTGAAACATAAAGATAAATTCAAGTTTCTTTATACCTTAAATAATTACTTACTTTACTTACTTTGTAACCCTCAACAGAAACGGTGAGCACAATAAAGCGCTTTCCAAAAATACACTATACTAATTCTTTTATTTCTACACTCAGAATATTGTGTAGTTAACTGTTTGTAGTTTAATAAAAAAGTTTTCCGTTCCATTTAAAAATAAAGGAAGATACATTTATTTTTTAAAGAAACATCTAAAGGGTGTCCCAAGAAGAACGCAATTTTTAAATTTTAAATAAAACACAGATATTTAAAAAAAAATCGTGAAACTTTATTATATCGTAAAGTAGACAGAATGAGGTTATGTATGGAACAATATATCGTGCAGATGGCCGCCGCGGCTTTGCTGGCATGCACGCGATCTTTTAATGAAATTTTCAATGACCGTTTTGCATGAATGCTGCGGTATTTCATTAATGCAGCGTCCAATTTCCTCTTAAGGCTTGAGTCGTCGTCAGCTTATTCGCGTAAACCATCGACTTCAAAAAACCCCAAAGAAAAAAATCTAATGGTGTTAAATCGCACGATCTAGGCGGCCAATTCTGATCTCCAAAACGTGAAATAACACGACCGGGAAATGACTGATGCAGCAATTGAATTGTTTCTCTGGCTGTATGACATGTGGCGCCGTCTTGTTGGAACCACATGCCCTCCACATTCATTTCTTCAATTCTAGGCAAGAAAAAACTGGTTATCATTTCACGATACGAAAACACCATTGATTGTTGCGCTTGACCTGCCTCATTTTCATTAAAAAAAGGTCCAATGATTCCTCCAGCCCAAAAACCACACCACACAGTGACACGTTGAGGATGCATTTGCTTCTCGTGAATCACTCGAGGATTTTCCTCACCCCAAATGCGACAATTCTGCCTATTGACGAAGCCATCAAGATGAAAATGGGCCTCGTCACTGAAGATGATTTTATCGGCAAAATCAGCATTTTCATGTTGTCTCTCCAATACCCAATTAACGAACTCCCTTCGCTGTCCATGGTCAGCTGGCTTCAGTTCCTGAGTCAATTGAACTTTGTATGCATGAAGATGCAAATCTTTCGTCAAAATTCGCTGCAAAGTTGATTTGGAGACACCAATTTGCTGAGCTCGGTGTCGAATTGAGGTGGATGGAGTTTGAGCGACATCATCACGTACAGCTGCGACATTTTCGGTCGATCGACCTGGTCGATGGCGCGTTGTTGTCTTTACATCACTAACAGACCCAGTTTCGGCAAATTTATCCATTAATCTCTTTACAGTTGACTCTTTTGGAGCATTATTGTGACCCCAAATTGATCGCAATTTGCGAACTGTAGCCGCAAAACTTTCACCATTTTGGTAAAACAATTTCACAATGAGAATGCGTTGTTCATTCGTGTAGCGCTCCATTTTTACTAACCTCGTACCTTCTACTAGCAAACAATAACAATTGTTCAAATGTCAAACAATGACACTTCGAATGTTGCCAGATTTAAAAATTGCGTTCTTCTTGGGACACCCTTTATATTAACTTTTTTATACATTTATTCGAAATAATTTACTATCATTTACCGATTTTTTTCAGTTTCATTTATTTTTTCATTTGTTTGAAATTTAATAAAAATTTACCCACAAAACGGAAACTTGTGGTTTATTTGTGTCTGTAACAGTTATTACAAATTTAAATTTTGTTTGCTGTCTGTTTCAAAAAAAAATATTCAACAAATTTCAATTTGTTTTTTTATTTTATATGCATACATACATTTTGTATTGAACGAGTATATTAAAAAAAAAAACAAAAAATACAAAAACGGAAATAATTTCAAATAAATGAAAAAAACATTTATTTTTTAAGGATTGGTGGGTAAAATTTTGACATTTATTTTAACTGATTATATCAGTTGTTTCTTACGGATGTGTCAGTTGATTAATCAACATTTAAAAATAAATAACAAATGACATTTAATTTAAATGAAAATTAAGTAGACCGGTTTTTAAATGAAATATCATTTCTTTTAAATGATATTTTCAGTTATTTTAACTTACAAACTTTTTTAAGTGTATACTTTTTCCCAACTCAACCATCAACTCCTTTATAATTGTCTCGAGCTGCGAGAAATTATAATCCGAGAACAAAGGTTCTAACTCTTCTTCATATTTAGGTGCTCAGCCATACAGTCCACTCCAAAGTCAACCGTAAGCCCTAAATACTCCATCTCAAGTTCTGCCCTTTTTCAAAGTTAGTAGAAAAATTTGTAAACCGTTTTTAATCCCACTTTACTATTTTCGTAAAGCGATTGGATAGGACATCCACTTAAATAAGCGCTAAAAGGTTTTTTTAGTTAAAAAATCAGCCCTAAAATCAAATAAAAAAGCAAAAAAAAAAAAAAAAATTACTAAAATATAATTCACAACAGAAATTACGAAATAAAAACAAAATGATAAATTCTTTTCGGGTTCTAAAATGTTTGAGCCTTTGATTATCTTTTTTAAATTTTGTCTAAAATATTTTTTGAAAAAAAAAAAAATTTTTTTTGATGCTCGATAAAAAAAAAAAAAAATTGAAATTTTGTACTATCATTAAAATATTTAGTAAATTTTTTTTGCTGATTTTAGCAAACAGATTATAAATTCCTTTTTACAAAAAGTTTACTAAAATTTAGTAGCGACAGTTAATTTTTTCTACAAATTTCATTTGTACTATACATCAGCAGACATGTCTTGCTAAGATTAGCAAAAAATAAGCAAAATTTCCCATAAGATGAATTTCATGTAAAAATCGAGATGCATTGAACCCGACCCCCTCAGATATCGATGAAATTTTGTTCATAGCTAAATTTGATCAATACAAACAAACTCTCATTTTTAGAAATGACTTTTTTGCGATTTTTTGGGCGTGGCACAGTGGGAAAGTTTTCGAAAAAACGCGAAAATAGTCGAAAAGAGCTCCATTTAAACTACAATAACTCAGAATCGGCAATAACTCATGATCTTGGTATTATTAAAAAGATATTTTAACAGGCTTTATGACACGTAAAGTAAAGACAAAGTAAAGATATCCAAAGGAATAAACCAAAGTTTGCAGATATCAATCTTTTACAAATGAGCAGACGTAGTTTACCAACCGAAACTCTAAGCACAGTCAAATTATTTTATGAAGATGATGAAATTAGCCGAATGATGCCAGGATCGCAAGATTCAATTACTGTTAAACAAGGAAACTTACGTGAAAAAGTTAACTTAAAAAAAATGTAATCATTATTCGAATTTTTTCGAAAACTTTCGGTACGTATTGCAAGAAGTGACACTACTTAAAAAATTTGGGTTAAAACATATTCACAATTTTCTTGGGACAATGTTTATTTATTTTACCTTAAAATATAAAATATAAGGGCAATTACTAGAAGTGACACTACTTAATAAATTTCATAAAAAAAACTAAAAAAGAACCCATTTTTATTTTTTGATATGGTATAGGTGAAGGATAAACCTTTCTAAAAAAAATAATATACTGTAAAAAAACCCTTGATCTTTTTGGATTTTTCGTTAGTTAAAATTTTCTTTTTGTTATAAATTTTTTACAGTGTAATTTTTTTTAAACGTGTCATAAAGCCTGTTAAAATATATTTTTAATGATACCAAGATCATGTAAATCGGCTCAGCCGATTCTGAGTTATTGTAGTTTAAATGGAGCTCTTTTCGACTATTTTCGCGTTTTTTCGAAAACTTTCCCACTGTGCCACGCCCAAAAAATCGCAAAACAGTAATTTCTAAAAAAGAGAGTTTGTTTGTATTGATCAAATTTAGCTATAAACAAAATTTCATCGATATCTGAGGTGGTCGGGTTCAAAATTTCAGTTTTATCTCGATTTTTAAATGAAATTCATCATAACAGCAAAATTTTCAGTTGCCTTTACAGACTTTTTTAGGTGAGTGTAGTGGATTATGGTCTGTTCAGTACATAAAATTCTAAGTTGCTTATAAAATAATGCTGATATTTTAAAATTTTTATAAATCCTTTTTGTTTTAAATCTCACTTAACATTAAACTGTATACAGAATTAAAACAACATTTTCTTTTAACTATAATGTAGTAGAACGTTTACAAAGTTAATTTAAACTGAGCAAAAAATATTTCTTTATAAAATTTTCATAATCATGTGCAACTAACAGGATTTGTTTTCCCAAAAAAAGTTTATAAAAAAATTGCTTAATTTTTTGGTGGCCGTTAAAAAAAAAGATCTCTTAATGAAGTCATCAAACAGGATAGTTAACCCCAAAGAATAGAAAATATTATTACTGTAGATGACAATAAATGCGTGACAAATATTAAAGCAGGAAATTGACATTTATCACACTACTAGTTTTTTGTTATATGATACATGCTTTAATATAACTACTGGGGAAATATATCTTGATTTACTTCCTTTTATAACTTCCTACCCTATAAATATACAAAATACAAAGTATTTGCTCTGAACTCATTTCTATTGCTTTTGTATTAGGAACAAAAACCAAAAGATTTAAAGAATCTCTTTCTCGTCACACAATATTTGAACAAAGGAAACAAAACTA
Organism: Eustalomyia histrio; assembly: GCA_949748255.1. NCBI lineage: Eukaryota > Metazoa > Arthropoda > Insecta > Diptera > Anthomyiidae > Eustalomyia > Eustalomyia histrio. Next base: position 132,164,324 of record OX456524.1, on the reverse strand, counting down.
AAATTGGTTGTACCTTTTATTATAAGAACATTATCATAATTAATGGCTCGCTTAATCAAGAAAAATGTATTCTTTTAATTTTAATTTTTTTTTTTTTTACATTTACTCCATAATCAAGTTATCATCTTAAAGCATGGTAAACAACTATTCACACACACATACGTATGCCTTTAACACCTTTTACATTCAACCAGAAAAAAAGGGTTGCTTATTACAAAACATTTGTTTTGGGATTTCTTTTTTTTATATCTTCCTTTCAAATATAAAAGTGGTCAACCACATAAAATATATACAAATGTTCAAAAAAAAAGAAATTCAGCAATAAAATCATATAATTGTCATAAAAGTCAATTTGAAATATGTAGCATATAAGGCAAAGAAGGGTTTAAAGGTCATGTGAATATTTGTTAAGTTTAACAATGAATCAAAAAAAATAAAGGATGCTCTAGAAACTATGTCTTAATTTGAATATTGGCTACTCTTTTAAGGATTAGTATAATTTTTTATCTTTTTTTTTTTAATTCAAGAATTAAAATAATGTCATAAATTTTTATTAGAGACACTTTTGAAAATTATTTCCTTTTTAGGTACAAATATAATTACAGAAAAACTAGTTTTGAAGGCCAAATTTTAATATTTAATGAATAGTTATAATTCTGTTAACTTTGTGTGAAATTTCTTTAATGATGATAGCCTCAGCGAAGCCCCATCAAAATCCGTTATGCAGAAAATATTTTCTCAGAAAGGTGGATTTCGGTCATACTACAAAGTAGAAAAGCGCTAAGTATGGCCACTGGCCAGCGTATCAAAAAACTTTACTAAGATTTTGGCAATCCCCACAGTTTGTCCTCACTCTAAAAAAAATTAACTAGAATTTAGAAAAATTAACTTATTAAGAGGAAAAATTGAAATGAAAACGGTGCCAAAGACACTTTTTTTTTTTACCAATATTTAATAAAATTTTCCTTGAAATTAAGAAACAAATTTTACTTAAAATTTAGTCAAAATTTCTAAATTATAGAAAAATTTTACTACTGAGAAGTAAAATTTTCTCCTAATTAGTTCATACATCATCTAAAATTGTACTGTTGGTTAGGAAATGTTTCCTTGGTTTTAAAAAAAATTTATTATATATAAGTTCATTAGATAATTTTTTTTTTTACTGAAAACTAGGACTTAACTCCCTAAAAATAAGAAAATATTTTCTAACAACAAGTTAAATAGCACTTCTTTTAAGTGAAAATTATCCTTATCCTCTGCTTCTGTGGTGAAGGTTATATATCTTACCATATATTTTAAAGTACTTTACACTCATTGAGTAGGTATTTTCCCACTTTCGGAGGACTTCCGCTTTGTGGGGACACTACTCTTAACAAGCTTTTTGTTTTACACTTTTGTCTTTAAATTAGCAAAAAGGTAAACAGATTAAAAAGATGTACTGCAGGATATCCTGAAACGTAATAAATTGTAACAGTCAGATCCTTTTCGTAGTTAATTAAAGGTTCTGCTTGAGAGAACTACAAAAAGGGACGCCCTACGTGACACACGGCATCTATGGCTAAGGAACACTGGGGGTCCTTTGTCTTCTTAAATTAACTAATTTAAGGAAATTGTTGCAAAAATACAAAATATCACAGTTACATTTCTTGTTATTATGGGAAAATAGAAAAGTCGGTAAGTTTATTTTATGGGATTTTTAGTTTAAACTTTATTTGACATATTCAAATTTAAACTTTTTTATAATTAAGTGAAAAAATTATTTCGAAAATATAAAGTTTAATAAGCGCTACGTCAATTATAGGAAACCAGTTATGCCGTAATGAATAAAATGTGCCTGCGATATTTTGTATTGTAGTCAACAAACTAATTTATAACATAAAAGCGCAAATTCGAAATTTTTTACCCTTTTCTAACAAAATTTTAAATATATTTTAAGTCACTTTAAGTTCAATATTTAAGACCGATAAGATTAGAGATGGGCACGTGAGAGATTTTTGACTCACGCTCACGCACGATCACGAACCAAAAATTACAATCATGCACGATAGTTTTTTTAAAGGTTACTTTAATTTCTTTTATTTAATAATATTTTTTCTTGAAAATTAGGAAAACTAACTGGTTTGTTTGATTGTTTTTTTTTTGGAATAAAATATTTAAAATAATTTCAACGTTTTCCAACAAAAATAAATCTGTGCCAATTTTAATATTTTTTAAAAATTAGAAAACTTACTTGAAAAAAGAATATTTTATTAAAATTTTTAAAATTTATCTGAACTAAGTTGCATGAAAATTTTCCTTACAAATAGTTCATCAGTTTCTAAAATCAAGTAGATTTTAATTATTACATAGAAAAAAATTCATTACTTTTCGTTTTTAATTGTCGAAACTAATTTTTAGAAAACAATTCTTCAAAATTAGAAAGTGGTATACGTAAAAACTAAATTTGGAAATGGCTTTCTAAAATTAAGTTAATTTTACTACTCGCGAACAAAAAATGAACACACATTAAGTTCAAGTACTTTCTCGAGTTAAGTTAGACACATTTTTTAAACTAAATGGGAATTAATTATGTCCTATTTTTTTTTTTTTTTTTTTTGAACTAAACTTAATTTTATTACATTTGAGTGTGCAAATTTCTTAAAACTAAGATGGTTTTTCTTAAAATTAATAAATTTTTATTTAATTGACTTGTTTTTTTTCCTAAAATCAAGAAATTATACTTAGGAAAAATATGAACTATTTCTGAGTATATAAACTATATTGTTTTTCCTCAAACTTAGGAATTTTTATTCTTTTTAAGAAAATATTTCTACAATTTATAAACTATTTTGAAGGAAATATTTGATTACATTTTAGTTCATGTCTTTTTGTTTTTTTTTTTTGAGTGTACCTCTTAATAATGACTGCATATCAACAATTTTTTGCATAAGGCTCTAATCATCGATAAAGGCTTTCAATCTGAATAACTTTAGTTACCTGAGCACCCAGGGTAAGCTCTGGCAAAATTGTAAGTATTGCACAAGTCATGTTCTAACATATACAATGATTTGTTATAATGATTACTTATTATTGTGTTATTAACTGAGATGCTGATATATTGTATTTTCATTATTGCTGCTAGTTTATTTAAGTGATGTCTTAAACATTTTATATGTGAGCTCGTTTTATAGATGATATCATCTTCAATGATTGTTTTATTTTATTTATTCGTCTTATTTAAATCTTCATTATAATTATTTGAAAGAAAACTTTAAAAACATGCATTCTATGTTATTGTTTTTAGTGAAGCTCTTTACATAGTTCAGCCAATTTATATGTACACTCAAAAAAAAAATTAGGTATACTAGTTTTCAACAATTTTTTTTTTTTTGCTTAAGTAGTTTTATCATCAAAAACTTTAGTTATAATTTTTGTTAGCAATAAACTAAATTTAAACAAATTTTTTACTAATATATTTTGCTAAAAAAATTGTGCTGAACAACAAATTTATAGTGATGTCGCAAGTACACTAAAAATACAACTCTTCCAAGACATAACCAAAAATACAACTGTGGAAGATTATTGTATCTATCTTGTGAATATGTAAAAATAAAATATTGTGTTAAAGTTTCAGTGGTTGTTTATGATTTAAATTATAGACAAAATAAATTTTGAAATTTAATAAAGTTAAAGTCTAAATGTGTATATCGTCACCTAAAATGCAAAATAACCTAACCTCTTTTTTTTTACAAATTAAATTCAAAATATCTAAAATATAAAAAATGTTTTTCTAACTTTGCCTTAAAATACGAAAACAGATCTATTTCAAATGGAAAAACATGCTTTTGAAATAATTTTTGAAGTTATGTGTCTTACGTTATTTTAATTTGTTGTTTTCTGAAACAAAATAACGTATCATAAATGATAATGTTTTAATACTAAGTGAAACAAACGTTTAAAATGTGAAATAAGTTTGATAATTAGTAAAATGTTCTTTGTTTTAATTTAAAATTTATTAAAGTTGTTTAACCCTTTGAGGACCAATGGTTGACTTATATAGTTTTTATTTTTGTTATATTTTTTTTGCATAATAACGTCGCATATCCTTTCATAAGTTTACATGAAGAGCAAAAAACTATATTAAATTGAAAATTCTTGAGACATTGAAACAAAACTTTCAAATCTGGATTAACATTAAAATATAATTATATGTTATATAAAAAAATATGTTTTTAAAGTACTAAATCTGTATGAAAAATAAAAATTTCGATAAAAATATATTTTTGGAATAATTTTTTAAATTAAAATTAAACAAAACAATATATTTTTTATTTATAATGAAAGCAGTTGAAAGTTTTTTTTATACATTTTGTGTTTTATATTTTTTAAATAACTACTTACTATTTGTTTAAAGAAAGCAAAGCACTTCATTAAATTATCATAAAAACAGAAAAAAATATATATATATTGAATTATGTAAAGGGTGTCCCAAGAAGAACGCAATTTTTAAATTTTAACTAAGACACAGATATGTAAAAAAAATCGTGAAACTTTATTATATCGTAAAGTAGACAGAATGAGGTTATGTATGGAACAATATATCGTGCAGATATATGCACGCGATCTTTTAATGAAATTTTCAATGACCGTTTTGCATGAATGCTGCGGTATTTCATTAATGCAGCGTCCAATTTCCTCTTTTAAGGCTTGAGTCGTCGTCGGCTTATTCGCGTAAACCATCGACTTCAAAAAACCCCAAAGAAAAAAATCTAATGGTGTTAAATCGCACGATCTAGGCGGCCAATTCTGATCTCCAAAACGCGAAATAACACGACCGGGAAATGACTGATGCAGCAATTGAATTGTTTCTCTGGCTGTATGACATGTGGCGCCGTCTTGTTGGAACCACATGCCCTCCACATTCATTTCTTCAATTCTAGGCAAGAAAAAACTGGTTATCATTTCACGATACCGAACACCATTGACTGTTTGCTGTATTTGCTTCTCGTAAATCACTCGAGGATTTTCCTCACCCCAAATGCGACAATTCTGCCTATTGACGAAGCCATCAAGATGAAAATGGGCCTCGTCACTGAAGATGATTTTATCGGCAAAATCAGCATTTTCATGTTGTCGCTCCAATACCCCATTAACGAACTCCCTTCGCTGTCCATGGTCAGCTGGCTTCAGTTCCTGAGTCAATTGAACTTTGTATGCATGAAGATGCAAATCTTTCGTCAAAATTCGCTGCAAAGTGGATTTGGAGACACCAATTTGCTGAGCTCGGTGTCAAATTGAGGTGGATGGAGTTTGAGCGACATCATCACGTACAGCTGCGACATTTTCGGTCGATCGACCTGGTCGATGGCGCGTTGTTGTCTTTACATCACTAACAGACCCAGTTTCAGCAAATTTATCCATTAATCTCTTTACAGTTGACTCTTTTGGAGCATTATTGTGACCCCAAATTGATCGCAATTTGCGAACTGTAGCCGCAAAACTTTCACCATTTTGGTAAAACAATTTCACAATGAGAATGCGTTGTTCATTCGTGTAGCGCTCCATTTTTACTAATCTCGTACCTTCTACTAGCAAACAATAACAATTGTTCAAATGTCAAACAATGACACTTCGAATGTTTATTACTTAAAAGGTTTAGTATCATAAAAATAATGACAGTCTGCTGGAAGCAAAGATTTTAGGTCTTGCAGATGTTGCAATTTCTTTTTGGAAGTTCTTAGCGTTTCGGGATGCAAAATGTTAGAATTCCAAATTTAAAAATTTCTAGCACTCCTTTGTGAAAGAAGCTCATATTCGTTCTTAATATAGGTGTTGTAATATATGGATCCTGTTGGATCATACGCCAAAGCAAGAATCATGTTTACTGTAGGGTCTCCAACTTTATTACCTAAAAAAAGAAAAAAAAAACATAGATTGAATACCTATATAAAACAATTTTTAAATACATTCAGAATATATCTCAAAATGATGAACATTAGGCGTATTCAACATTTCCTTTTGCTTTATTAAAATTGTTGCGAAAGTAAAAGCAACAAGGTTTCTTTCAGTTTCATCTAGACATATTCATGCACAGTAGTGAGCATAATCCCGCCTTAGCACTTTAAATATCATAATTTTTTTCTTCTCTCATGTCCTCCATTTCTTTTCTGTGGCTATCATATTGTTCCTGCGATATATTTTTAGATTTAAACGATATGCAGGTATCACACATACATATCATTTCTGGGCTTATAATTTGAATACTTTTGTGTCTTTAGGACGTCCATAAAATTAGGAAAGGATATAGGAGAGATACCATTTTCTTTTTGCGATTCACAGTCCTGCGAATAAGCTACATTCACGTTTGCATACGATTTAAAATCTGATTGAAAATACAATTTATTTGTATACTGGCGTCGGTAATGGGATTCTAGTTTCGGGACGTCTTCAAACCATTTATTTAAACAATTTAATCTGATTTGGTAATCTTTTTTTTGATTTTCAGCTTACAGGATTTGTTTATTTTTCGGATCCAATTGAGTGCTATGTAGTTCAGTGGAACTCAGCCAACTTCCTACCATAGTTTCCGGAATGCTGAGGGTTCACAAAAACATTTTACTACACACATGATGGCGCAAAAAATATGCTTTTAAATTTAAACATCTGAAATTTTGTACATAAATCCGCTTTTTAGTTCCATGACATTGCCAAAAACGTTCAAATATTTTCTTTCGAAAATTTTCGGAAAAAAGAACAATGTCGAGTTGAACTTTTGGTACAATACTTTGACGTGCACCCAGCTTTCATTATTCTTAGTTTTCTTCCGCAAATGTTTCCTTTTGATAAGCCTTCATATCTTTGACCATTCATTCTTTTTTTATTTTCTTTTCTTTTGTACACACATTTAATACAACACTTTTTTGTTTTCCCATCTAAAAATCGTAATATATATGAGCATACATTATCATACATGGGCCTGTATATGATCATACATGGGCATACGTGGTCATATACGTCCATACATTGTTCAATATATGACCATACATGATCTCATATATGATCATATATCTTCAGATCCGAAATTTGAGGGTATATGGACGTATATGATCATAAACGAGCATACATGAATAATATATGAGCATGTATGATAATATATGCACATATATCACCATATACCCTCAAATTTTGGATCCGAAGATATATGGTTATATATGAGATCATGTATGGACGTATATGACCATGTATGCCCATGTATGATCATATACAAGCCCATGTATGATCATGTATGTTCATATATATTTCGATTTTTAGATGGGTTATTAAAACTTCTTTAACAAGGTTAAGTTTGATCACAAATTCCACGAAAACTGAGATAATATTGAATAAAACATAAACAATAAAAAATCAATGGTAGTTGTGTTCAAAAAAAATTAAATTAAATTTTTTAATATTTTGTTTTTTTTTTAACATGAGTGATGATACGTTATTTTGTTTGAAAAAACTTTGTACTTAATGATACGTTAATTTGAATTTTGGTTATAACTTGCTTATTTCTGATAATAGTGGTTTAAAATTTTGTACAGATATGTAATATGATGTAGTGAATCGTAATCAATCAAAAACCCGATTTTGATTTTTTTGATGATACGTTATTTTGCATTTTAGGTGATGATATATATAAATCAAATATTTGATTTATAAAACTAGTAAGTTTTGATGGAATTTAGCTAAAAGAAAACAAATATGCAGCATGTAATTAATTGAGATTATTTTGTTTCTATTTGAATTATAATTGTATTTATATATTTTGAAATTTTCCAAAATGCCACAAGTCTGAAAAGTTTTATATTTTGCTAAGTTTTGTAAATTATTATCAAAGTAACACATAAAAAGCTTTTAGCAAATAAATTAACTAAAATAAATTTTATTTTACATTTTTGAGCTGCTTTTCGGTCTACTTATATTCAGCAGAAATTTAGCAGCTATTTTTCCAACACAACTATTGCTGTATTTACCAATTTTTTTTACTAAAAATCACAAGATTTTACTGATATTAGTAATTTTTCTGCAAGCAGCCTCCTGACCAAAACCTTTTTGTATATAACAATTTTTTTTTTTTACTAAAAATCACACGATTTTGCTGATATTAGCAATTTTTTTTTTGCTAAAATTTGACTATAATCTTCCTGACTCAGCAACATTTTTTGCTGACATTATTCACTTTTTTTTTTTTTTGAGTGTAGGGGTATGCTGAAAATAATAATGTTTTTCTGTATTTTTTTTGTTATTTTTTTTTCTAATTAAATAATTTCATGTTCTATTTTGAAGATAAAAATCAGAATTATTTTTTGTATTATTAATGTAATTTTTATATAAATTCATTAACAATTGAATTAAATGTGTACAGATGGCAAATTATTTAATAAATTTGTCAAACGACTAAGCAAATGTATATTATTTAAAATTGGCTTTAAGAGAGAAATACAAAACTTTCCATAACTCGCACTTGCCTTTTAAAAAATTTTTGAAAACAATGGATTTTCTTTAAAATAACTATTTTTTTTTAAATTATACATCATTGGAAATCTTACAAGTGATTACTTATTTCAGTAGCTAGACTTATACCACAACAGTTTGAATTTTTAAAATTTATCAGCCCATAACATTGAAAATTATGTACAAAATTGGGATCCTTAACAAAATATAGAAGAAAAAAAAATTTATTCTTTAAAGTTAATCTTTTTGAATTTTATCATTTTATCTTTTTTAATGTTATTTGCAACATAATAATTTCAAAATTTTTGTATATTCCTTTAACCACATTTGCTGTTTGCACTACTCTATTTGCATAATACAGCCTTAACCACAATTATGCGTGTGGGCTACCTGAATTAGCTTACTAAATCAAGTCTTCTGTCAAATTATAATACACTATAAAAGGCGGTTTCCTTTTGTTTATCCTCGACAATAAAGAACTTACAAAATAGTTATGGAAATTTAAATATTGGTTACTAAAACCACGAACATTAAATGAATGAGCCTAATTTTTCATAAAAAACAAGACAAAAAGAAACAATTATGAATTTTTTTTTTTTCGTTGCAATGTTTAAGGTCATGAAATGGGCAACAAAAAAAAAACAGTAGCCACCAAATATGTTAAATTCGAAACAAAGCAACTGGGAGGTCCTGAGCCACGATTATACAAAAACCACAAAAAACATAAAAAAAAAAATATTTAACAAAGTTCACCAGAACACACACTTAGAAAGTTTGAGAAATTTTTATTCTCAAGACTTTTTTTTGGGGGGAATTGTAATTTTTTTTTATATTTGAATTTGACTGTAAATGCAAATATCAACACCAGTAGGCGACAATCTAACCAATTGGCCACGATTGGTAGCAAAAAAAAAAAAACAAAAAGGTAGAAAGAGATTATTTGGCCAAGATAAGCGCCACACGATAAAACACCAAATTTGAAGGTTCCTTTGTTTTACAAAAAAAACTTAATTTTTGTCTTCAACACCATTTAGAAAATAAATTGAAAAAATTTCGATTTAAAACTTCGCGGAGAAAATTCTTTTCGTAATACAGGGTGGTCCAAAAATATTCAAACGAAATTGTGTTGCTCTGTGTTTTAAAATAGAACCACACATTTTAATTTTTTTTAATGTTTAAAAATTATATTGCTCCAGTGACCGCCGACAATGTTGGGGTCTTTTTGCAGTACTTTCTACAATCTGTGAAGAATTTTGGGCTTCCAGACTCTGTGACTTGTTGAAATAGACCAGTAACTTAAAAAAATCCAAAAGGAAAAAACTGAAGCGGTCAAATCGGGCAATATTGCTGGGCACTGCAAATCTCGAGACAAAAGCTTTTGACGACCTGGAAACTCATCCTTTCAAATTTGCATTTTCGGGCGAGCTGTGAGCGCAGTTGCTACATCCTATTTGAAACACATTCCAATTCATCACTTTGCGAGCATAACAACTCCTAAAAAACATAGGAAACATATTTTAAGATTCAGATTTATAGCCAGGGCAGTCAAGGGGGAGACTTTCTCGTCCTCGCAGAAATTTCAGTTGGCTCATTCTCCATGACGAAGGTAAAACAAATTTCAGGCTTCTACCCAGAAATGTTTGTGCTGGTCGTCGAGGTGGCAGATTACCCCTTTTTGCCCATCCCTGTATGGGTGCCCTAAAATTCTGTCTTAACTGCTAACGCAGAACTCTAAAGAACATGTATTTCAAATTTTAGATTTCTAATCTTTATTGCCGCTCCCTGTGGGAACTTCCAAAAATGCCGACTAGGTTGATGCTTCCGCCAGAGGAGAAACCTACATTTTAAATCCTTAGTTTCAGCAAGATTTAATGGGGACAAATTTCCTATTTTGGCCCTTCTGCGTAGGATTCATCAATTATTTCACCATCGGAGGAGGAACCTTAACAGTTCCAGTGATTTGGGCAGGCCGTTGAGAGGGAGGAGTTTCGCGAAATTCCAAAATGTACCTCATTAGTAAGCAAATATTTCAAATGTCAGGTTTCTAGCCAAAGGAGTTTTGGCTGGGCGTTAAGAGGGAGATTTTCCCCTTTTTGCCCCTCAACATAGGAATTTTCAAAAATATCGCTTGAGTGGATATTTACGCCAGGAGATGAACCTACGTACCATATTTGTATGCCCTAGTTCCGTAAATTTTGGTAGCCCGTCAAGGCAGAGAATTTTCCCCTGTTTTTATCCTCCCCGACGAATTTTCCAAAAATCCCCTCTGAGCTGAGGACAAACCTTTATATCAAATTTCAACTTCCTAGCTTCAGAGGTTTGGGAAGGCCGTTAAGGGGAGGTTTTCCTATTCTTACGCTTGCCGTAAAAATTTCGGAAAATCCCATCTGAGCGGATGCCGACGCCAGAGGGGAAACCTATGTAACCTATGTAGCTCCAGCTATTTTGGAAGGCCGTCAAAGAGCAACATTTTTCTGTATTTATGCCCTTCTCGCAGAGCATTCCAAAAATCCCAACTTAGCTGATGTCTACCACAAAGGAAGAACTTTCATACCAAATTTCAATTTTCTAGCTTTAGCTGTTTGGGTAGTTTTAAGCATATTTATCAATTAAACTTTCTTGAAATTAATAAAAATTTAATTAGCTAAATTGGAATATAATTTTGAAAACTTCACAAATCAGAAATGGTGTAAATACAATATTTATTTTTTGGTTAAAATGTAAGAAAAAAAGTAGTACAAGTGGTAGTAGTTGGTATGGAATAGTAGTAGTAGTAGAGGAAGATATGCTGATTGGCATTAATAATGGATTATCACGAAATCGCCTTCTTATCTCGCCCGTCTTCTCTGCTCTTCTATTTCTCTTGCTTTACCTAATGTGTTTGTAAATGGTGGCTTAATGTTATTGTTGCTGTATTTTTGTTGGTCACAACAATAACATAACATTAGCAATATGGAAATTATTAACCTAAAATGCCATATCGTGTGATCATCATCAATGATGTTTAGGAATAGAGAAAAAAAGTAAAAAAAAAAACATAAAATTTGTATATATGTATATGTACAGTAGTATGTGATGAAGATCACAATGATTATATGGCTGATGATGGCGTTGATGTTGGTGATCGTGGTGTAAACAACATCTGAGAAAACCTTAACAAACATGTTTCCTGTTCTTTGTAACAAAAAGAGAGTAGAAAATAAAAGGAAAGAGTTTTAAATAGGACAAATACGAATTCGGCAAAACCCTTCGAGGTAGCGCAAAAAACCTTACAAGAAAAATCTCCTTGCACCTAGTCTCAAATATATGATAGAGGCGGGCAAAACTAAAAAGATTTAGGGGGAATATAACGTCATTCAAAACCAGCTATAAAAATGTTTAGTGAAAAATTAAATATTATGTATTACAAATTGCTTCTCCACTCACCATTATTCTTCTGATCCTGTTTCCCGCAAATTTTCTTTGTGCTATAACTTCAAAAGAGGACTCGATGTGCTGAAGTTATTTCCAAATTGAAGGCTTATTTTAAAGAGCTGGACAAATTTTACTATTCTATTCTAATGCTAGATGACCTTTGGAAAGAGTGCTCTTCCCTTTAAGAAGATTATGATGAAGTATAAAAATCATTTTTAGTACAAAATATTTAATTTTCATTAGTAAGCCATGGATTTTTCACTCCATAAACTGTTATTTAGACACTTTCTATTAAACAATTTATTGTAGCACTTTAAAAACTTTAGTGAGAATATACTTAATGAAATTATTTTTCTCTGAGAGTATAGTAAGGACATTTCCAAGCAATTTTCACGTTGACTTTTTCTTTTTTTCCAAGGCAACCGAATTTGATATCATTATTTGCTCTTTCAATTGAGTTTAAAATGTATATTTTCGTTATTTGTTGCGTATACTTTATATGAATATACCAGTTATATGTAATACTCATACGTAGTGGAGTACAGTGGGTGATATTAAACGTATTTTTGGAAATAATTGGGTTATATCTTACTTAAAGGTTCGTTTGCAATGAAATTTGGAATAGTTATAGCTGATGTAGTATCCAGCTTAAGTTTGGACGTTGAACCTGACAGACCTTCCACGGTCGGCAATATACCCCCTCCCTCAATTTAAAGTACTTTGGATAAAAATTTTTGAAAGCTCGCCATTTTTTTTTGTCTCTTATTCTATTTTCACAAAGTTATTATATTTCTTATCTGCTAGTTAAGATCTCTTACAGTTCCCGAGATATTCGGAGATATATCCTAAGGTTCAGTTATTCCTGAATAGGCGGACCAAATAAACGTAATTTTATTTTTTATGAAATATTGTTTAATCAAAGAAATGCTCAATTAAATAAAAAAATTAATGCCATATGTTATAACTTTTAAAAGCTACAATCGTTTAAAATGGAAATTAAAAAAAATAATTTTAGCAATTTTTTTCCTTTAAAAAGCAATAAAAGTATTTCTATTTTAATTTTTCTTTCTAAACATATAATGTATGCATACTATTCTGAAAGGCCTTTTTATGTAGTAGATATTTGCGGTAAAATAATTTTTTATTTTTATTCACTTCCTTCCTATTATGTATGGAACAAAATATCGGCCAAACGGCCGGCGGCACACCTCCATCCAAGCCATAATTGAGGTTTTATGCCGTTAATGTGCCGAACTATCTCATCCTTTAGCTCTTGAATTGTTGCTGGCTTATCGACGTACACCTTTTCTTTCAAATAACCCCAAAGATCATGTGATCTTGGCGGCCAATTGACATCGCCACCACGTGAGATAATACGGCCATTAAATTTGTCGCGCAAAAGAGCCATTGTTTTGTTAGCTGTGTGGCAAGTGGCACCGTCCTGTTGAAACCACATATCGTCCAGGGTCATATCCTCAATTCCTGGCCACAATAAGTTCGTTATCATCTCGCGATAGCGAACACCATTCATGGTAAATGCTTGGCCGACCTCATGACACACTATCGCGAACAACAGCAATGTTTTCCGCAGAACGAACTGGGCGAACATGTACATGTGTTTTCACAGACCCGATTTGCTAAAATTTGCCCACAGTTCTCCCAATTATGGACACATTTGGGCGATTATGATCACCAAGTGCACGAAATGCATTTTGTTTTGAACGCCCATTTTCATAATAAGCCTGAATAACTTTAACGCGTTGCTCAATTGTGTATCTTTCCATGGTTCAAATTGAGTTAGTCTGAAATTGAGAAATGTCAAATGAAATGCAGAAAAAAACTTGACGTTTAGGTGTGGTTCACATTCAACATGGGCCCTTAAAATTTAAACAACCTTTATATCAAATTTATTGTATAAGTATCTTCCAATAACCCCTGTAAATGTAGACATTCCAGACAAAAATATGAAAAAAAATCCTTTTTGAGGAAATTTAGATTTTTTTGGGGGAATTGTGGTATTACTTACGGGAATCTTTACTTTAAAATTTTCTTTTAAAATTAAATCAAAAAATAGAAATATTTTTTATTTTTGGGGAATTGTGGGATTGCTTACAGGAAATCTTTGCTTTACAATTTCCCTTTCAAATTAAATCAAGAAATAACAATATTTTGTTGCTTTTTGTTACAAATAATAGAATAGCCTTAACACACCATTTTATCCTTGCAATATTGATAGAATATTTGAAAAACCTACATAAATATATGTGAACAACAAAACATACTCCCCCATATAAAAGATATAATGTTAGGATTTTCTTTTTCAAACCATTTGTTTAAGTATTAATGTGTGTGTGTGTTACAGTAACTTATTTATGGTTAAAAAAAATAAAGACTTGTATGTGAATTTTTTATTTTATTTTTTTTTTTGGCCAAAACAAATCGTGTAGTGTTGTATTTTTTTTATGCCTTTCTAACGAAAGAAAATGTATGAGAAAAACTGTTAACGTGATCTTATTTTTGCGCCTTATGATCACGATTTTGCATAACAAACAGCTTAAAAATCCCTCTTAAAATCACACAACATACAAAATAAATTTAAATTTTTTATAAAAATTATATTAAGAAAAGAAAAAAATAATGAAACATGAAATAAACACAAAATTAACCTAAATTTTTTGTCTTCGAAGCAATAATAAATAAAACGTATCACTAATGAAGCTATAAAATATTATTTAAACCAAAAACACTAAAAAAAGTGATCTTTTTTTAATAAATAAAATTAGGTCAACAATCAGCAATTTAACATTTAACAGCGTACTCATTTAAATACCGCTTAATAATTTTTATGATGATATAATTAAAACAGATAGATCAAATAATGTACAAAATTTACATATAAAAACATAGGGCACGATGTAATTTATAATCTAATATAACAAACAACACTTAAATATATTGTGACGTGAAAAATATTAGTATGCCAGATTCCCAATTCGTTCCCAGAAATGGAAACATTAACAATTGGAATGGCAACCCTGTCAATTAGTGCTTCGATAATCGAGGATGATTGCCAAAGGGTATTCTATAAATAGATGGAAAAAAGCTCATTTGTACGGGTAATCATTCACTAATGAAAAATTTAATTTCACATTGTCATTTTCCTTAGAGTGTGTGATATAAATACCTGTTCAAAACCATGAATTATTTGTGTTGGGTGGTTCAGAAGGAGGCTGAAGATGACCTGGTCGTTCGGGTCGAAAGTGTGCACTCCCTCTAGCGTTGATCCTTACAAATTTTTTCCATTTAATAAAATAAATTAGTGTTTACTATTCGTTAGTAACATTAAAAATTATGATCTTGAGCCTGATAAAAAAAAAAAAAAAAAAAAAATTATAAATATATAAAAATACTTAATTTTTTTTTAATTCTAAGAACTTTTATTAATAAAAAAATCTTAGATTCTAACGACATTTTTAAGATTTTTTTTTTAATTTCTTAGAAAGTTTTCTTGTAGAAAAAGGCCTTAGAATCTAAGTATTTTTCATGATGAATCTATGAAGTTTTCTTCAAGAAAGTCCTTAGAATCTAAGTTTTTTAGGAATATATGAACTTTTATTTAAGAAACAGCTTGCGGAAACTTAGAATGGAAAATTTCATGGAATCTAAAAATGTTTTCGTACAAAAAAAAATTGGGTTCTTATAAAAAAATATTTTATTAATCTTCCGAGAACTTTTTACAAGAAATGAATTAATAAATATATTTTATTTAAAAAAAAATTATTTATTTATTGCGAAAAATTTAAAAAAAAAAACTTAATATAGAATCTTATAAAATGATTAGGGTAAATAATATATATTATTAAAAAAAATTTTTCTAAAGTTAAAAAAAATTAACTGGATCTTAATGGGCCAATTATTAAATGGTCCAATTATTAATTTGTCCAATTTTAGTAAAAATTTGTCTGGATTGATAAAATTTTGGTTTTTATGAAAACAAGTCAATTTTATGACTGTAAATATCGAGGTAATGTATTATTTGAATTATAATTATTCATTGATTGTTGACAGCATTTTATGGTTGAATAATTATCATGTTTTTTTCATGGTTACAGCCAATCATGTTATAAAATAAAAGATGGCAATCATAAAATAGTAAAATATTTACTATAATAATAGTGGTAGCGACCATGTTGATAGTTAGAAAACCAATAACTTGATTGTGACAACCATACACGATTGCAGCAAGCACAATATAGTAGCAGTAATCATGTTACAACCATGTTTTTTCTCTGCGTGCAATATTGTATTAATTATCAAAAGAAATTCTTTAACGATTTGTTGTTTTTTTAGTAATTTTTGTAAGTTTATTTTTCCCATGACTTTGTAGAAAAATTATAAGTTCTTGAAAAATTTTGCATAATTTCCAATCTTAGGGTAAAGTTTAAAAAAAAACAAAAATAAATATTTTTAAAAAATTTGTGATGCTTTGTTATGCTTAGCATGCATAAACAAGCCAAAAACAGTACCAAAAAACCAACAAGATCTTCCGCAAAAATCAACCTTAGTTTGACAATAGTATTTTGAACAAAAATGAGACAATATTGCTTAAGTGTTGTATGGCAAAACAAAAAAAAAAAAAGGGATTGACAATTGACAAGCTTTTCAAGCCACAATTTTAACTTTTAACTCTTACACTGCCTCCCTCATCCACCATAGAGGAACCATAACAAAAATAGTACTTGAAGTAAGCACTTGAAAATAAGAAACACACAGCCACCATATGAAAAAAACGTGGTTTTACATTGATTTGGCTTATTATATGCAAATTATGTTTACACGGTTTGTTTAAAGGCAAACAGTAAAAAAAAAAAAAAAATAAAAATGTTGTAGATTGTAGAGGGACCAGAAGGAGTTTTTATTATTTTTTAAACTAAAAAAGAAAAATTGGTGAGGAATTTAAAAAATTAACCAAAGTTCATATAATATTTTATTGAAGCTCACCTCTTCTAGAGTCTTTGCATGAAAAATATATGAAAATAACCAAAGATTTAAGACACATACTCGAATTTTTATATACCTACGAAAAAAATGTATTTTGTTTTGATTACAATAATAAAATGCATACAATTCCCCTAATTTAATTATTGCGGATATAAATTCGAGTATGTGTCTTAAGTCTTTTGTTATTTTTTATACATTTTTCATGCAGAGACTCAAGAAATTATCTTAATGACTTCCAAAGCAAGCAAACTTATTGTTTATAATTGTAGAAAAACTATCTGGCAACCCTATTTTTTGCAAACAGAAATTGAGGAGGTAACTCTGTGAAATTTTAAATAACATTGCTCAATATTATAATAATGTGAGAATATTTTTTCTTGATCTTCCTGTAGATATCACATTTTGCAAAAACATGGTCCTAAAAAGTCCGCAGTATGGTCACCTTATTACTATATTTACATTTGGCAAAGGCAAAAAATAAAAGTTGCCCAAATATATCACAAATGGTTAGTACCTAGTAACATTGCTAAAATATTACTTTGAAGGCAATCATGAACGTAGATTTTAAGGGGGAGATCTTAATTCTAAACTATAAATCCAATAAGAGTGACTTTAATAAACTCAATTTAATAAATAATATTATTTGCCATTACTGTTTTAAGCAAAGATTTTTATTATATACTTACTAGGGAAATATTTCAAACTAAATTATGATTTTTTTTTCTATAAAAAACCTGTTTCGAAAAACACTTGTTGCCGGAGTATTTTTTTTTTTTTTTTTTTTTTTTGCTATGAAAACCCCTCAAATTCTGTCAAATTTCTTTTATAGAAAACCCAACAGCTTTTGGAGAATTTTTTTTTAGAAAATCTGTCACACTTTTTTTCTATATAAAACTTAAAAATTCTGAGGTCTATTTCTTATAGAAGAAGACTTACATTTTAAGGGCCTTTTCTCAGAAAATTCTCAGAAAATTTTCCTATAGAAATCTTCCAATAGTCTGAGAACTTTTCTTTAAAAAAAATAAATTACTGGATTCCTTTAGAAATACCTTTAGATTCTTATGAAATTTTAATGTAGAAAAACTTTTGGTTTTTGATGACTTCTATCTTTAAAAAAATCTTTGATACTGAATACCTTATTCTATTAAAAAAAACCCTCAGATTCTGTGAACTAATAAAAGCCCTTATATCTTAAAAACTTGTTTCTATAGAGGAACCTACAGATTTCTATCGAAAAACTTGCAGATTGCTATAGAATTCTTTTAGATTCAGAAGCCTTTTTCGTATAGACAAACCCTTATTTTTTCCTACAAAAGAATGCCCCAGATTATGGTAACTTTTTCCTAGAGAAATCTAACACTTTCTGAAAAATTTCTCCTACAGCAAGCAACCTCAGATTTGGAGGACATTTTCTTAAAAAAAACTTTCCACTTCTGAGGAAAAAAAAACCATCAGATTCATTGATTTTTTTCTTATATAAAACCTCTAATGTTCTTGAAGAAAAAATATTCGATTCTTATAGAAAAATCTTCAGATTCTTAGACATTTTTGCTATAGAAAAAACCTTCATAGTACGAAGACTTTTTCCTATAGAAAAACAAATAGCTTCTGAGGACAGAAAAACCGTCAGATTCTGAGAATTTTTTCTATATAAGGTCCTTTAGATATTAAAAGGTTTTTCTAGGAGAAACTTCTTGGATTTTTAAACTGGGTTTCGATTGAAAAATCAACAGATTTAAAGGACTTTTTTTAGGAGAAACTTCTTGGATTTTTAAAATGGGTTTATATCAGTGATCGGCACTCATAGCACTCAGGAGCCGAACACAATCGGCAATTTACACGTACACAACACGAATGTCTACAAATCTCACAGCTAAGAGCACGAAAAATGCAATTATTTCATTCAGTAGTAAGCTAACTTTCAACAAAGCAAGTATATGCCGCTTTGTTGAATAAATAAAGTACACCCTAAAAATTTGTTTTTTTTTTTTTATACATAGTTATTTTTTTATTGTAGGTATTTATTTTGTTTTTCGCTTACATGTTAAACTAAAAATGTGGAACGTTGAGTGCGAAGATTATTTTTGAAATATATGAGGCAAAGTGCCGTGTATGCAATCAAAAAATTATTATTATCACTATTATGAATTATTTTAATTTTTTATAATAGAGAAAACAAAAACATGAACTATTTAATTTCAATGAATACGGATATTCTCTTATCGATTAATTCATTTATTAATTTATTCATTCACTTATTTATCTAGAAAGATAAAATAATTTCTTACGGTGTCAAACACCAATGCAAACATATCCTCGTTTTCTGCCGACCACTGGTTTATATTGAAAAATCAACAGATTTTGTGGACCTTTTCCTATAGAAAATCCCTTAGATTCTTAAGAATTTTTCCTATAGAGAAAATCATCAATTTCTTCGATTTGTTTCTTATAAAAGAATCATCAGATTCTAATAACTTTTTCTTAATAGAAAACTAACAGTTTCTTAAAAAATTTTTCTACAGAAAAAACCCTCAGACACGAAGGATCTTTTCTTAAGAAAATTTCTCAGCTTTTGAAGAATTTTTGTAATGGAAAACCAGCTAGATTTCGTGGACTTTTTCTTTTATATAAAAACCCTCTAATTCTGAGGATTTTTACCTGTAGAAAAAATTTAAGATTCTAAGAAATTTTTCCTATAGAAAAATCTTTAAATTTAAGAAAAAATTTTTCTATAGAAAAAACCTCAAGTTCTTAGAATTTTTTGCTATAGTAAATCCCTTACAGTATAAAAACTTTTCCCTATAAAAAACCAATAAATATTGAGAGTATTTTTTTTTTTTTTATCAATTTAAACCACGCTTCTGTTTATTTTGTTTATTCTTCTTATTTATCTCAATATTTTGTCGAAACCATTACTTTCTTTAGTACATATGCTGCGTAAATTCACAATACATATTGTCACAAATGTTTTCAATGACACTTTGACAGTGATCGAAATGTGTCGCATATTCAGCATCATTTTGTGAAAATGACAGCAATTGCGGGCGGTTTTGTCACTAACAAGAAGAAAATTGCAGCAATTTTTTTGTTTACGCCAAACCAAAAGACAAAACAGCAATAAGGATTAAACAATAGTTCTCATAGTTATAACATACTAAAAAGATACAAATACAAATGTGTGTTAGATGCTCTTGTTAGTCTAGCTTTTAAAGATTGGTGTTTTTTTTTTTAAATTGTCATAGAAAGCAAAGGAATACAGGGAAAAAAACAGAAACGTAACTAAATTGAGAAGAAAAATTTGCATATCTATTATAGCAAAAGAAACGAAAAAGAAGTTTTTTTTTTTTTTGTTGATAGTATGCCTTTTTTTAAGGATTAGGCAAAAAAGATTTCTTTATTGTTTTGACTTTGATAGATGATGGTAGAAGTTTAGTTTGATTGCCTATAGCTGAAGGAATATGTTGAAAAGTATTTTCTTTTTTTGTTTTTTCGTTGAAAAGATTGATATGTTTGATTATAAGTTATTTACGGTCATAATAAATAGAGAATTAATGCATTTTCTTTAATATTGACACTTGTTTTAGATAAAAGATGACTTTAAAAGGAAATTTAGAACGAAAATATTGTATACAAAGTAAGACAATAATTGACTATAGAAAGAAATAGAATTGACTGAATACACCATGATCTACCATAACTTTATAAAGGGTGGTTAAATTTTAAGGGCCGATGTTGATTTTGAATAAAACACAAATTATTTAGGAAATTATTGTAATTTCTTTTCATTATGATAATATGGTATGTAGAGTATTTAAAAACCGAAACCGAAAACCGGCCAACCGGTTTCTTTATTTTTAAAAACCGATTGGTTTCGAATATTTTGTAAATTCGAAGAAAACCGAAAACCGGTCTTTTTTGTTCGGTTAACCGGTTTTTTTAATTACATCACCAACTGGGTTACTTGGTCTCTTTTATTTTTTCCGAACACTTTTATAATCGTTTGTTTGGTTATGAAGATTTAGATGTAAGTCTGATAGATTCCGATGAAGACTTAACTTTGGATATTCCAAATTCAAATAGTTTAATTTCTGATCTAAATAACACAATAAACAGTATTCAAAATCCTAAAAAAGAGACTACAAAATCATTCATCATTATATGATGATTTCATATATCTTGATAAATTCGACAAAAGAACTGAAAAGTTGGAAAATTTATATAATTGTCTTTTGACTATTTGTCCAACATCTACTATTAGTGAAAGAGTATTTTCCACTTCTAGCTTTATCAAAAGCAAACAAAAAAATCGACTTAAAACGAAACATTTAAATTGCATATTATTTCTAAAATATTATTTTAGAAGTGAAAAATAGATTTCCTTTTTACATATTTAAAATGTAATATTAAAAAAACTTATTTAATGTCAAACGTTTTAAACGTTCAAATTACTAACGTACTTTTTTTACCCAATTTACAAACTTAATGATCTCTATTCATTTGTTATGAATACAGTTTTATAATATTATAAATAAAATGCTGAAATAAAATACAATAAATATTATAAAATATTTTTTTTTTTTAAAGAATGCATTTATTTTTTTATTTTTATTACTTTATATATTAAATTTATTTTTTTTTTTGTTTGAATTTAAAACAATTAACAAATTATATAAGCCCTTTATTCAAATTAAAAAAAAAAACCGAAAAAACCGGTTGACCAGTTTGGAACAAAATATGTATGGAACAAAATATCGGTCAAATAGCCGCCGCGACCTCGGCGGCACACCTCCATATGATGGTCCAAATTTCGACGACGCTGAGGCATAATTAATGTTCTATCCCGTTGATTTGCCGAATTATCTTATCCTTTAGCTCTTGAATTGTTGCTGGCTTATCGACGTAGTACACCTTTTCTTTGAAGTAACCACAAAGAAAGATTATCAACGGTGTCAAATCACATGATCTTGGCGGCCAATTGACATCGCTACACGTGAGATAACACGGCCATTGAATTTGTCGCGCAAAAGAGCTATTGTTTCGTTAGCTGTGTGGCAAGTGGCACCGTCCTGTTAAAATAACATATCGTCCAGGGTCAAATCCCCAATTTTTGGCTTCTGGAATTCTGTTATGATCTCGCGATAGCAAACACCGACGGCGAGTCGAGGTTGACGGCTATTCTGCCACACTATTGCGAACAACAGCAATGTTTTCCGCAGAACGAACTTGGCGAGCATGCATAGGTGTTTTTTCATTTCCTACAGACCCGATTTGCAGAAATATGTGCACAATTATCCCGATTGTGGACACATTTGGTCGATTATGCTGACCAAAAAAATCACAAAGTGCACGATATGCATTTTGATTTGAACGCCCATTTTCATAATAAGCCTGAATAACTTTAACGCGTTGCTCGATTGTGTATCTTTCCATGGTTCAAATTGAGATAGTCTGAAATTGAGAAATGTCAAATGAAATGCAGAAAAAAACTTGACGTTTAGGTGTGGTTCACATTTAACATCGGCCCTTAAAATTTAACCACCCATTATATTGGAATTAAAATGACAATTTTTTTTTTTTTTTAAAGGACTTATTATCAAGTTTTTTGTTATTAAAACAAATCCTTGGACCCCGGAAATATTATTATTAAACATTAGGGGATGTGATAAAGGACACAAAATAAATATACTCAATCTTAAACTTTGTGGGTGAAAATGCTGTAACCCCATTAAAAATTTTTCTTAAAAAAATAATGAATGTTCTTTCAAACCTTTTCTCATTAATATCTATGGTTCCAGTGCCCCGGTAGGCTAGTTGGTAGCGTGCTAGCTTATCAGTGCGGGGGTCGTGGGTTAAATTGCCACCAGAGGCTCTGGTCTGTTTTCGCTACAACGAGCCAAAGGCCTTTGTTGCTAGTGCTCGGTTAGGGTATTAACATATAATTTGTAATTATATGATTAATAAATAAAAAAAAATATATATATAAAGGTTGTCCCAAGAAGAACGCAATTTTTAAATTTTAAATAAAACACAGATATTTAAAAAAAAATCGTGAAACTTTATTATATCGTAAAGTAGACAGAATGAGGTTATGTATGGAACAATATATCGTGCAGATGGCCGCCGCGGCTTTGCTGGCATGCACGCGATCTTTTAATGAAATTTTCAATGACCGTTTTGCATGAATGATGCGGTATTTCATTAATGCACCGTCCAATTTCCTCTTTTAAGGCTTGAGTCGTCGTTGGCTTATTCGCGTAAACCATCGACTTCAAAAAACCCCAAAGAAAAAAATCTAATGGTGTTAAATCGCACGATCTAGGCAGCCAATTCTGATCTCCAAAACGCGAAATAACACGACCGGGAAATGACTGATGCAGCAATTGAATTGTTTCTCTGGCTGTATGACATGTGGCGCCGTCTTGTTGGAACCACATGCCCTCCACATTAATTTCTTCAATTCTAGGCAAGAAAAAACTGGTTATCATTTCACGATACCGAACACCATTGACTGTTTGCGCTTGACCTGCCTCATTTTCATAAAAAAAGGTCCAATGATTCCTCCAGCCCAAAAACCACACCACACAGTGACACGTTGAGGATGCATTTGCTTCTCGTGAATCACTCGAGGATTTTCCTCACCCCAAATGCGACAATTCTGCCTATTGACGAAGCCATCAAGATGAAAATGGGCCTCGTCACTGAAGATGACTTTATCGGCAAAATCAGCATTTTCATGTTGTCTCTCCAATACCCAATTAACGAACTCCCTTCGCTGTCCATGGTCAGCTGGCTTCAGTTTCTGAGTCAATTGAACTTTGTATGCATGAAGATGCAAATCTTTCGTCAAAATTCGCTGCAAAGTGGATTTGGAGACACCAATTTGCTGAGCTCGGTGTCGAATTGAGGTGGATGGAGTTTGAGCGACATCATCACGTACAGCTGCGACATTTTCGGTCGATCGACCTGGTCGATGGCGCGTTGTTGTCTTTACATCACTAACAGACCCAGTTTCAGCAAATTTATCCATTAATCTCTTTACAGTTGACTCTTTTGGAGCATTATTGTGACCCCAAATTGATCGCAATTTGCGAACTGTAGCCGCAAAACTTTCACCATTTTGGTAAAACAATTTCACAATGAGAATGCGTTGTTCATTCGTGTAGCGCTCCATTTTTACTAACCTCGTACCTTCTACTAGCAAACAATAACAATTGTTCAAATGTCAAACAATGACACTTCGAATGTTGCCAAATTTAAAAATTGCGTTCTTCTTGGGACACCCTTTATATTTTTTTCTTTTGCCATATTCCTTATTTTTTTGTCTTTGGCCAATGCCGCTAATATGTTTCTTTTACCAAATTTTTTTAAATTAATTTGTTTAGGTGTATGTGTCTTAAGTCTTTTGTTTTGCTACCTTTAAAATTTTATCATTCACACCTTTTCTCTTTTTGGGAATTTTAAAACTTAATATTGTAGTTTAAAACTGCTGCTTCGTATAATTTTTGTTGTTGTTTAAGAAAAACTCTAATTTCTTGCTTTAATCGTGTTAAATTTAGTAGTTTATTTTCTTCACCAACAGAATAAAAAACAAAAAAAAAAAATTTGGAATTATAATTTTATTTAAGCTTTTAATTTCTACAACAGTTTACGAAAATGTTAAACCATGTTAAGTTGGGTTATTTTGCTTTTTCCAGCTTAAGCATGATTTAAAGATTTTAATCTTGTCTAAGGTTAAAAACTTCTTCTTCTTTCTCATAGTGAGTTTAGACAAAAATTTTGTTTTTGTGTGTTACCGATTGACCAGTGAACAATTGAATTTTAAACATTTTACAACATGTTAGTGATACAACACAGAAACTAATACCAAAGATGATTTTGTAACAACTACATAGTACTCCTTAAGAAATCCTTTTGCATGTGCTTGGCAACAACAGCAAAAAAAAAAAAACCTCTAAGATATGCCGCCGCGCCGCCACAACTAATTGGATATCTCTCTAGGGAGAAATCTTCACTATGTTAAACTTAAACCCAACCAAAAAACAAAAAAAAAAACCCAAAATCAGTTTAAAATATGCTTTAGTTAGTCGTTGTCTTAACTTAGAGTATATTAAAAAAAAAAAAACAATAAATGTTTTAGCAATTTTAAAATATGTAAGACTGTCTAGTTTATACATTTATAGCGGGCAAGAAACAAACAAACAAAAACCTTCCTAACTACTAAATCGATAATGTCTTGATCAGCAGCTCTCTTGTAACACAAAAATAAAAAATAAAATGCTTTACTACGTCGAGTAATTGTAATACTAAAGCAAAATATTTATTTTAGTTTTTAGAAAACTCTGTTAAACATTTGATAAAGCTATTCTAGTTGTTGGGGTTTTTTTTAAATGTGAATTTTTCTATACAAGATTTGGGAGTTGTATGTGAATTAACAACTATGCATGAAAAGTTGAGTATAGAATGTTGTACGGTAAAAAGGCGCGTGCAATGGGGCAATTAATTTGTATTGTGAACAACCCACTAACATGCACATTTAAAGTGAAAAATTTAATTTATTAAAATAATGTTTGGGTTAATGTGAATAGAAAATTTAGGATTATAAAAAAATTGGCATAATTTGGGAAATCTTAAGCATATTTTAAGAAAATATTTATACATTTTTAAAAATCATCAATAGCCATAATTTGATTACAAAAAGCGCTGCAAAGGCATATTTAACTCTAGTAGGTCCTTTAACGAGATTGTTAGGGATCATATGCCTGTGGCTCTGGCTAACTTTAGTGCTAGGTTGGTATGGAGTGCCATCGAATCCAAATCTTTTGAGCTCGTAATGGCTCAAGTAGATTCCAGCAAGTTTAGTACGGTAGCCCGTTTCTAATCCAGTGAGCTTCACATATAATACAGGCTACTCCAGTGCAGGAATCTGTTCTCGTTGAAATTTCTTATCAAATGGAATGACTCTATTTTAAAGCTGATCGCCCTGCAGCAACTTTTTGTGGCATGACGCCACAATTTCGTTACCAGAATTTAAAATCCTAAGATTCCAATGAATGACTGGTCTGGTTATCCCAGACTATAGATGGAGCTATGTGCTGGTCATCTTGTTACAAGATGTATACGTACTCATTAAACTATACTTTGGTGGTGATAGAAAGGATGAACTTAATGATGCCAGCAGCTAAACAAGATACAGCGCAAGGAACCTTTTAATACAGCAGAAAAAAATTTTGCAAATGGATTAATCTGCAACATTTTTATAATGCTATAGACAACTTGTGGGTTCGTTTAGACAAGGCGGACCTCGACATATGCAACGACACTTTGAGTCAATGACTCACTAGTGAAGAGTTTTCAGGGCACTCCGAAAAACATACTATACATTAAAGACAATCCTTGATCTTTTGTAATTGTTAAAAAGAACAATTTAGCTCAGGTGACTTTACGGCAGCTAAGAAGGATTCATTGCCGCGGCATCATAATTGCATCGTGATATATGGCACACGATTAAGATGCCCCACCACAAAAAGTAAATTTACTGTGTTCCTCCATTGCTGCAGATGATATATTTTGTCGTGGACAGTAGCATGAATGTTAGGCACATTAGCACACTTAAAATTAAGACCAATTAGAGAGATGAACCTTTTCTTGATTTTATAAATACTACCACTAACCACATGTGATTTTGGTACTAACCCTACTTTTATTATCGCAAGTTGCGAAAATTGTAGAGGTTATAGGGAGATTCTACATCTAACACTGACTTCAGGAAATTCTTCTATATTAATGGAAAGTTGGAGAGTGCATGATAAGAGGTCCTTTTTGCATTATAATTCGCTACTTTTAAACTCGTTTGGGTGGAATTTAGCTTTAGGAATCTTATAAGAAGCGTATGGTTGCAGTTCTACAGATTTCTTCAGAGGAAATCAGTTAAGGCACCGAAGGTCAGTGCGACATCTGAAAACCTCGAATACTCAGTTAGCGTCTTTTAAGGACCATAGATGTGCCGTTCAATATTTTTTCCCTTAAACACGGTTAAGGACTCGCAAGGGGCATTGAAGGACTTACAATATAATTAATTAACCCGAAAAGAAAAACCTGCGAAATTGGAATTTTCTTTATATACAAATATTCAGATATGGATAGCGTACTTCCGATAATGCTACAGAGTGCTCTGAAACTGATGACACCTCTTAACTACCTGCCAATGAGCTGAAGTAAGCTTAAGCCTTGTATTTTTTTAAAACTGGCAAAAGGGAATATAAATCTACAAAGCAGCTTCGGCTAATCGGTCCCCAATCTTTTCTGTTTAAGGTGGCACTGGAAGGACCACATCGATGCGCACAAAAGATATATAAATCTCAAGATCCTCTCAACAGAGCCTGTACTTCTCAAGGTTGTGAGGGTAGGAAAGAAATCCTTCGAATTCCGACAATAGATCTGATTTAGAAGGAGCTTTTAACAATCTCATAAATAATGAAAAACATAATTTCCTCATAAATATAAGTGCTGAGACTTTTGTGAGCGACTGCATTGTAGTCAAGCTATACTCTCGAATTATCAATGCTC
Source organism: Eustalomyia histrio (assembly GCA_949748255.1). NCBI lineage: Eukaryota > Metazoa > Arthropoda > Insecta > Diptera > Anthomyiidae > Eustalomyia > Eustalomyia histrio. Next base: position 132,136,868 of record OX456524.1, on the reverse strand, counting down.
GTGCGGATCATAGCGAGTGCTCAAAAAGGATTAGGATAATAACGATTTAATACGCAGTAATCTCACCCCTATTGCGGCTTCGGGTTATTCATTCAGTTTTCAGGGTATAAAAATCGTTGTTTATGAGGCTGATGTAAAAAGTGACCTTAGCAGATGGGTCACTGTCACCTATGAACATGCTAGATTCTTCAACCAGCTGCCGCCGCAGCTTGGATTAAAATCTGACTACTCTACTCCCAATAGTGACTTCCAGAGACAATTTCGAGCCAGATTCCGTTGCAGGAAGAAATGAGATAGGATGGACCAACGGCAGGATTTGATATCAGAGTGTACACCGTCGGCTCAGAGATGAGTTCTGCGTTAGGCTCGGATCCATCGAAATACCTGATTATGCGCAGAAATTATTTCTATCAAGAAAATGCGCATAAATAATGATTGAGGACTGTGAACTACCGGAGGACTGACCATAGATTGGAGCACTGACCCTAGATTGGAAGATAGAGACGGGATCGGGAGTTTATTTTGGCGAACTGAATAGTCAGGTTTCATTGTTACATCATTGACATGGCTGCACGAATAATAATGGAGCTGGATATAAATATGTTAACAGGTCAATTAAAAAGTCCCGGCCTGACACATAGATGGCGCTACTAGACTAAAATCGATTTTTAGTTAGCCCTAACGTACAAAAGACACGTGTATAAATTTGACAGCTCTCGGGTCATTAGTTTGTGAGTTATGGCATTTTGAGTAAAGCAACTTTTGTTATTGTGAAAAAAATGGATAAAAAGAAAATTCGTGTGTTGATAAAAAATTGCTTTTTGAAGGGAAAAAATACAGTTGAAGCAAAAACTTGGCTTGATGACGAGTTTCCGGACACTGCCCCAGGAAAATCAACCATCAAGGAAGGTGAACGCAGTGGACGCCCTAAAAAGGTTGTTACTGCCGAAAAAATCAAAAAAATCAACAAAATGATTTCGAATGACCGTAAATTGAAATCGAATGAAATAGCAGGTGCTCTAAAGATATCAACTGAACGTGTACATCATATCAAAGTGGGTGCCGCGCGAGCTCACTTTTGACCAAAAACCACGACGAGTTAATGATTCGGTGCAGTGTTTGGAGATGTTTACGTGTAATAAACCCGAGTTTTTTCGTCGATATGTGACAATGGATGAAACATGGCTCCACATTTCACTCCGAAGTTCAATCGACAGTCATCCGAGTGGACTGCACGTGATGAACCAACTACAAAGCGTGGAAAGACGCAACAGTCGGCTGACAAGGTTATGGCGTCTGTTTTTTGGGATGCGCATGAAATAATTTTCATTGACAACCTTGAAAAAGGAAGGACCATCAACAGCGACTATTACATATAACGTTATTGTATCGTCTGAAGGACGAAATCGCCGGAAATCGCCGCACTTGAAGAAAAAGAAAGTGCTGTTTCACCAAGACAATGTACCGTGTCACAAGTCAGCGAAAACGATGGCCGCATCCACCGTATTCTCAAGATCTGGCCCCTAGCGACTATTTCCTGTTCTCAGATCTCAAAAGAATGCTCGCTGGGAAGAAATTTTCGTCGAATGAAGAGGTGATCGTCGAAACTGAGGCCTATTTTGAAGCAAAGGACAAATCGTACTACAAAAATGGTATCGAAAAGTTGAACAAAAAAAAAAAACGAATTTTGCCAAAGAAAATGTGTTTTACTATGATAAGCCGTGGATTTTTCAATTGACCTGTTACATCATTCATTAGGATCTTCGTGGACCTGGAATCCGATACGATTTGATCCATGTGCATGGGAAAATGTTTTTAATCCTTTGGCCGGATTCGTGGGACAGGCTGACGTCAGTCCCAGGGGTCGTGGTAAATTAGTTGGCTGATGATTTGCGCTGAAGAGCTCTGGCTTAGATGGGGGCTCAGTACAGGTGGATGTCCAGATTTCTCTAAGGGAATTGTTCGGTATACTATGGTCGATTTATTTTAAGTTTATCATATAAAAAATGTTTTGGATTTTCTTTTAATAATAAAAATTTAATTATACATATTTGAACCGTTAAATAAATGAATTTCCTATAACTGTTTACAAATCATTTTTATAATTAAAATATTTCAAAAAAAAAAATATATTTATTTTAATTACTTACCTTTTATAAGACTTAGTTAAAAACAAAATTTATTACTTTTGCCATATCGGTTAAAGTTAATGTTAATAATTTTTTAAACAACAGGTGGTCTTTATTATCTTGTGAGTTAATATACTTTTAAAGACTTGACAACTATATATCTAAAGAATATTAAAAAAAAATCTTATAAAATATTTTCAAGTTAATGACAATTTTACAAAGTAACGTTAAAGAACACAAACTAAGTAATACAATGTAATACTGAAATCTAATAAATTTAAAGAAACTAATGAAAAAGAATTTTAAATTGATATTAAACATTAAAGGTGTGAGTTTAAGATTAGTTAGTTATAATGACATCACTACGAAAGACAAAAAAAAAACTAAACAATTACTTGAGTGTGTTGTAAACTTTTAAATAGCAGATTAAAAAGATTATTGTAGATGTTTTTTTTGAAATCAATTTATTACAAAATTTTTTTTTAAGGGCACCCTACCAGAGGCAGTATATTTAGTACTCACTGGAACGAGTTAAACGAATTCAGATAAAAAGATTGAACTTATTTTAAATACCTTATTTTTATGTACACGCATGCTCGTAAATGATTATGAATGCTCTTACCAGTCCATATATGATTATATATGTTCATACACTTTTTCACATAAATAATTGAAATTTTTCTACAAAAAATGTGTTAGAGGCATCAATTAATTTAAATGGAATCAATTAAAATTTTCCAAAAATTTAAGTTTGCATTTACATAAATATTTTATTAAAATTATTTTGGGTACCGCATTTTTCAATCGCTGTTTATTAATTATATTTTTTTTCTTCTAATTTCTATTATTATTGTGAGAAAAAATTAATAATAAAATTCATTGTAAATAGTTACTTTAGTATTAATGAGAATTTTGTTATTGATCTAATAAAAAATTCTTCAGAATTAATGATTAAATTATACAAAATAAACAGAAATTAATTAGAGGAAATACCTGTATTACTAAAAACAACTCATCATGAACTAGTTTATGTATTTCAAATGTATAAAAATTAATAATTCATAAATTACCAAGAATTCAAATAAGAAATCTTAAATAAAAATTTTTTATCAAAAACAATAAATCTTTAACACAAAGAAAAAACACTAAATAAAAATAAAATATCTGTAACAAAATGTCACCTTAACATTTATTTAAACAATAAAATTTAACAAATGGTTATCTTTATGTAGCTCCCGAGTAAAAAAGATTATATATAAGCATATGTGGTTGTATCTAATAATATATTATCATATTTAAATATATACAGGTTGGTTGAAAAGTTCCTGCGCTCGAAATGAAAGAATACTGTTTTTGTTACGAAATATATTTTTTTATTCAATATAATCTCCTAGAAGCTCAATACACTTGTTCCAATGATCTTCCAATAATTTTATCCCATCCTTATAATGGTTTTCCGGAAGCTCTGCAAAATAACCGTCTACGGCTGCTATGGCCTCTTCATTTGACGAAAAATGCTTTCCACGAAGGAATTGTTTGAGATTTCTGAAGAGATAGTAGTTACTGGGAGCCAAATCTGGTGAATACGGTGGATGTTTAAGCAATTCGTACTTTAATTCTTTGAATTTAGCCATCGTCAAAACACTTTTGTGAGCTGGTGCATTGTCTTGATGAAAAATGATTTTTTTCTTCTTTAAATCAGGTCTTTTCTCACGAATTTTTTCATCCAGCTGATGCAAAAGGCTGCAATATTATTCAGAGTTGATTGTTTACCTTTCTGAAGATAATCAATCAACAAAATTCCTTTTGCATCCCAAAAAACTGATGCCATAACCTTCTTTGCTGATCGTTGTGACTTCACCTGCTTTGGAGCTGAACAACCAGGTTCAGTCCACTGTAAACGTTCTTGTTTCAATTTAGGATCATGGTGGTAGATCCAAGTCTCATTCATAGTTATAAAACGACGCAAGAAGTCGGTTTTATTCGGCTTAAAACGCTTCAAATTACGCTGAGAAATTTGTTCTCGATCCAGTTTTTGTTGAATTGTTAATGTGTGCGGCACTAACTTTCATACGTAATTCTTCATGTAAAATATGGAGTACTCGTTCGTCTGAGATGCCTATGGCATTAGCAATTTCACCCTTAGTCAAACTTGGATCTTCACTAACCATATTATGTACCTGCTCAATGACTTCTGCTGTGGTTGCAGTTTTTGGTCGTCATTCGCGTGGATCGTCTTCAAGGCTGGTACTACCACGTTTAAATTCACCAGCCCAAAATTTAACGGTGCGTTTTGAAGGTGAGGACACCTTATACACTTCTAACAATTGTTCATAAATTTCCTTTGCTTTTAAACCCTTCAAAACAAAGAATCAAATGACTACACGCTATTCAATTCAAAAAAATCAATGACACGTCAACTTCAAATGGCTTGTAAACAAAGAAAGAATTGACAGAATGACTGGCAACTTTGCATGTGTTCTCAAGACAGTTATACAAACTTGAAAGTTTGGAGCTAGCAGTGCCATCTGTTGGTGGGCGCAGGAACTTTTCAACCAACCTGTATGTCGGTATGTAAAGGGTGTCCCAAGAAGAACGCAATTTTTAAATTTTAAATAAAACAGATATTTAAAAAAAAATCGTGAAACTTTATTATATCGTAAAGGTTATGTATGGAACAATATATCGTGCAGATGGCCGCCGCGGCTTTGCTGGCATGCACGCGATCTTTTAATGAAATTTTCAATGACCGTTTTGCATGAATGCTGCGGTATTTCATTAATGCAGCGTCCAATTTCCTCTTTTAAGGCTTGAGTCGTCGTCGGCTTATTCGCGTAAACCATCGACTTCAAAAAACCCCAAAGAAAAAAATTTAATGGTGTTAAATCGCACGATCTAGGCGGCCAATTCTGATCTCCAAAACGCGAAATAACACGACCGGGAAATGACTGACGCAGCAATTGAATTGTTTCTCTGGCTGTATGACATGTGGCGCCGTCTTGTTGGAACCACATGCCCTCCACATTCATTTCTTCAATTCTAGGCAAGAAAAAACTTGTTATCATTTCACGATACCGAACACCATTGACTGTTTGCGCTTGACCTGCCTCATTTTCATAAAAAAAGTTCCAATAATTCCTCCAGCCCAAAAACACGTTGAGGATGCATTTGCTTCTCGTGAATCACTCGAGGATTTTCCTCACCGCAAATGCGACAATTCTGCCTATTGACGAAGCCATCAAGATGAAAATGGGCCTCGTCACTGAAGATGATTTTATCGGCAAAATCAGCATTTTCATGTTGTCTCTCCAATACCCAATTAACGAACTCTCTTCGCTGTCCATGGTCAGCTGGCTTCAGTTCTTGAGTCAATTGAACTTTGTATGCATGAAGATGCAAATCTTTCGTCAAAATTCGCTGCAAAGTGGATTTGGAGACACCAATTTGCTGAGCTCGGTGTCGAGTTGAGGTGGATGGAGTTTGAGCGACATCATCACGTACAGCTGCGACATTTTCGATCGATCGACCTGGTCGATGGCGCGTTGTTGTCTTTACATCACTAACAGACCCAGTTTCGGCAAATTTATCCATTAATCTCTTTACAGTTGACTCTTTTGGAGCATTATTGTGACCCCAAATTGATCGCAATTTGCGAACTGTAGCCGCAAAACTTTCACCATTTTGGTAAAACAATTTCACAATAAGAATGCGTTGTTCATTCGTGTAGCGCTCCATTTTTACTAACCTCGTACCTTCTACTAGCAAACAATAACAATTGTTCAAATGTCAAACAATGACACTTCGAATGTTGCCAGATTTAAAAATTGCGTTCTTCTTGGGTCACCCTTTACAACCATAAATAAATATATATAACATATTTTTGTAAACTTTCTTAAATTGTGCCATGTATAATCAGATCTTGGTATATATTGATCTTTATAAAATTAAATGTGTCTCATATAAGACCATATATGTTTATATGTGCTAGCACATACATGAGATACAATAATATATGGTGCCTTATCAAAACTATTTTTTTTTTATATATGTTATAAGATATAATTATATATGATTCAATATATGTCCCGAGTTCTGAAATATGTCCATATATCTTCGGATCCGTAAAATGATGTTTAATGACCATATAGGAGCATACATGAAAAATATATGATTTTATATGATCACGGCCATATAACCTCAAATTTCGGATCAAAATAAATGTGGTCATGTATATGAGATCATGTATGGTCATTTATTGAACCATGCCTGAACGCATATGGCCATGTAACAGGTCAATTGAAAAGTCCCCGGCCTATCATACTAAAACACATTTTTTTTGGCAAAATTCGTTTTTTTTATTCAACATAGTTCACTTCAAGGATGATACACTGATTATAGCGACCCTCCAACTTTTCGATACCATTTTTGTAGTACAATTTGTCCTTGCTTCAATTCGACGAAATATTCTTCCCAGCGAGCATTCTTTTGAGATCTGAGAACAGGAAATAGTCGCTGGGGGCCAGATCTAGAGAATACGGTGGATGCGGAAGCGGTTCGAAGCCCAATTCATTAATTGTCGCCTTCGTTTTCACTGACCCACTTTGCACAGAGCTTTCTCATACCCAAATATTCGTGAATGATATGATATACACGTTCAGTTGGTATCTTTAGAGTACCTGCTATTATTTTATTCAATTTCAATTTACGGTCATTCGAAATCATTTTGTGGATTTTTTTGATCAAGCCAATTTTTTGCTTCAACTGTATTTTTCCCCTCAAAAAGCAATATTTTATCAACACGCGAAATTCCTTTTTATCCATTTTTTCACAACAACAAAAGTTGCTTCACTCAAAATGCTATAATTCACAAACTAATGATCCGTGAGCTGTCAAATTTATACACGTGTCTTTTGAAGGTTAGGGCTAACTAAAAGTCGATTTAAGTCTAGTAGCACCATCTATGTTTCAGGCCGGGGACTTCTCAATTGACCTGTTATGCCCTTGTATGATCATATAAAAGCCGATGTATGTTCATTTATATATTTTGATTTTTACGTGGGATATCAGTTTTTGTTTTTTACTTGGGCTTAAAAACAAGTACAGGGTGGTCCAAATACATGTATCTTTTTAAATCTTATGTTATTTCAACATTGATAGATTTTTTCTGTTCGAAATATTGACCATCAGTCAGTATCATACATCCGCATACAAAAATTATTCGCTTTATGCTTAGGCAACGTTGGAAAATTTTGCAAACTTATTTCCAAATTGAGTGCCGTGTTGCCTGGAGTGTGTGTCCAGCTGCGGTAGCCACATGAATGAAATTGTGTTTCATAAATAATGGGAAATTCAGATTAGTTCATTTTATTTAATTTTTTAAAAATATACTCCTATTTGGATCACCCTTTTTATGTATATGTCTTATATATTTAGTTTAATATCTTTATTTTTAATTAAGCATGATAAATGGTTCCATTTTTTATTATAAATCTATTTTATAGCAGGTTTCTTTTATTATTTTGGTAACAAATCTTTCCCCTTTTATATTTAATCTAAAAAAAAAAAAAATAAAAAAAAAAAACTTTTTCAAACAATACCTTTACTAACTGGCTGCTGGTTATTTGGTGTTGGTTGTCTCTACCTAAATACACCCAGCTGTTTATTATTTAGTTGTTTTTTCTTTTTCTTTTACATTTACATATTTTTTGTCATCTTTTTAGTACAACGATAAGCGTTAAGCTGTGAAAAAAATTGATTTGATATTAATGCAGGAATTTGTAACACTTGCTATTGTTTTATATGCAACAAAATTATAAAAGGCCTTTTTTGGGAATTTTGATTCTAAAAAAAATCATGTTTAGTTTAAAGGTAGCTTATTGTTTTGTTGGAAAATTTATTTTTAATATTATTTTTAACAGAGTTAAATTAATTTAAATTAAAGTATATTATAGATTTTTTTTCATTTCATTTTGTATAATTTTAATTTTATCACTTTGTCCAGTAGTGGCTGGTTGGTTGGTTAACAAGTTTGGTGTTTAAGTCTTTTGTTAAAGTTCTTATTTAATTTTTTTTAATGATCATATATATAAATTTATAATTTACATAATTTACGCTTTTTAATGGTGTTTAAACACCTTTAAAAAGAAATTCTAAACAAAACGTACCGAAAAAACACATATTCTTGTCATTAAAATTGAAATGACTAATTGTGGGTTATATTCTTATAGCCGTATGCATAGACATTTAGTTGGGTCTTATAACAGTGTTATAAAAAAGTTGAATTTTTATGTATTAAAAAAATATTAACAAAATTATAAAAATATCTCTGCATATGGCTGTTAGTTACAGAAACGATTGCTGGAAAATGTCTGAAGAGGTTGTGTAATAAAATTCAATTTTTCATGATTATTGGTTTGTTTTCCTTTTCAGTTTTCCGCCAAAAAATAGTTACGCACTTAGAATATTATGCAGTTAACTGTTTGTAGTTTAATAAAAAAATTTTTCCGTTCCATTTAAAATTAAAGGAACATACATTTATTTTTCAAAGAAATATCTATATTAACTTTTTTCTACATTTATTCGAAATGATTTACTATCATTTACCGATTTTTTTCAGTTTCATTTATTTTTTTCATTTGTTTAAAATTTAATAAAAATTTACCCACAATTAAACAGAAATTTGTGGTTTATTTTTGGCCGCAACAGTTATTACAAATTTAAATTTTGTTTGCTGTCTGTTTCAAAAAAAAATATTCAAAAAAATTCAATTTGTTTTTTTATTTAAATTGGTTGTATATATACAAAATTTTTCAATTCAAATTACAAGAACTTCATAAACACACATACATACATACATAAACACATTCACACAAAAAGTGTCTATAGCTATGCATACATACATTTTGTATTAACAAAAAAAACACAAAAAAAAGGGAAACAATTTCAAATAAATGTTAAAAAAAATAGGCTTAGATATTTTAAATTTAATTCAGTTTTTTCTTCACCGATTTGACCCCCCCCCCCCCTTATATGACCACTTCTCGTAAAAATTATCATGTCAATGAATTATCTCATACTTCAGGATATATAAATATATTTTAAATGTAAAAAATTTTAAGTTCCTAGCTTTAGCCAAGATCATATTGGTTATTCCAAAAGGTACCTTTTCAATGAATTAGCCCACTCGCCGGGTAATCATGTATTTAATTTTCGATTGTAAGGTAAAATATTCCCCAAATGATTCTAAAAAAAATCAAATTTAAAATTAATGGAAGCTTATTGTTTTGTTGGAAAATTTATTTTTAATGTTATTTTTAAATTTATTTTTAATGTTATTTTTAACAGAGTTCAATTGATTTAAATGAAAGTAAGTTATAGAATTTTTCATTTTGTTTAATTTAAATTTTTATCACAGTTGGCTGGTTAACAAGTTTGGTGTTTAAGTCTTTTGTTAAAGTTCTTATATAGTTTTTTAATGAACCCCGTCTTTGTGTATGTCTACACCGAAATAGCAGCCCAAAAATATTAAAATCTTAACTCCAGCGAATTACTGATTTCATAATATGTTATAGGGGAGACTTTCCCTCCTCATTAATGAAACTAATCAGTGAATTGGCTCATACTCCAGAAAACGGATATTAATTAAAAATTTGTGATTTTTCAATAATTTTCTTAAGCAAGTTCCCCCCCCCCCCCCCCCCCCTTAATAAAGAACCTTATTAGTGCATTGGCTCATACTCCAGGGAACAGATATTTAAAATATCAGATTTTTAACCAAAGCGGTTTAGGGCAGATTGTTTTACTCCAAGCTGTATACCTTTGCATATGTAAAAATTAACTAAATGAATCCTTAATGAGCAATCTTGAATTTTACTGGTTTTTGGTGTTTGTGTTAAGTATTAGGCTTTAGTGTGTTTTGACATAAATATTAAAATTTTATAGCCAACATTTTTATAGAACATTTCATTCCAGCCCTCACGCTTTTTAGGGGTTTTCTCTTTTTACGATTTGTTAGAATAGAGACAAAAATTTCCATTATGTGGGGGAGTTAGAGGGTTGATATGTTCCACAAAAATATTTGCGTAAATATTTTCTACAAAGTTGCTAAACATACCCTACACCTCAGAGAAGAAATTTTAACCCCTCCCCCCCCCCCCTAAAATAAAATTTCGATATATTCCAAATTGCCGACACACCTATATTATTTTTTTGTCTCCTCTACCAGAATCCATTGTGAGAACCCTGAAATTTTGGAGAAACTTCGAAAATGTTGTACGGTGTAATGCAACTATTAACAAAAATTATTACTATTGGCATAAAGGGTGTTTTTTTAAAGTGTCACAACTTTGAATTGAGTTGCTTTTTGTTTAGTTTGCTTTGAATTTCATTATGAATCTACTTATACCAGAGCAACGCGTCAAACTCATCGTGCACTTCTTCCATAATCGTCCTTCAGAGTGGCTAATTCGAAGAACAATATATCCTTTTCGGACCATTTGGAGTGAGGAGAACTCACAAGCCTTTGTCGAAACACCATTACATCCCATGTTAGGTGCGCTTTATGGGCTTGCGGAGTCATTGGCCCATATGTCTTCAAAAACGATGATGGTGAGAATGTTACTGTCAATGGTGAACGGTATGGGAACATGATTCGAAATTTTTTCGCATTAATCTTGCTGAAATGTGGTTCCAACAGGACGCAGCCACATACCACGCAGCGGGCGCTACAATTAATTTACTTAAAGAAACTTTTGATTGGCCACCAAAATCGTGTGATTTAGCCCCATTGGATTATTTTCTTTGGGGTTATGTTAAGTCACTTGTCTACGTCGATAAACCACAAACAATTGAACACTTGGAACTCAACGTTCAAAGAGTTATCGGCGAAATACGGCCGCAAATGCTGAAAAAAGTTGTTGAAAACTGGTGTTCCATATTACGCCTTCTACGCGCCAGCCGTTGCGGTCACATGGCAGAAATCATATTTAAACATTAATTTTATAAAATTTACTTTCCAATAAAGCCCGTTTCATTGATATTTAAAATATATTTCTTTTTTTAATTATGGTTTAAACTTGTGTCACTCTATAAAAAAAACATCCTTTATAAGTTTTTGAAAAATGTAAAAGTTTCGAAAATTTGCTAAAAATGCGCTTAAAATAGTTTGTAACTTAAAATATCTGAAAATATCATTTAAAAGAAATGATAATTCATTTAAAAACCGGTCTACTTAATTTTCATTTAAATTAAATGCCATTTGTTATTTATTTTTAAATGTTGATTAATCAACTGACACATCCGTAAGAAACAAATGATATAATCAGTTAAAATAAATGTAAAAATTTTACCCACCAATTCCTTAAAAAATAAATGTTTTTTTTTCATTTATTTGAAATTGTTTCCCTTTTTGTATTTTTTTTTAATATACTCGTACAATAGAAAATGTATGTATGCAGATAGCTATAGACACTTTTTGTGTGAATGTGTTTGTATATGTATGTGTGTTTATGAAGTTCTTGTAATTTGTATTGAAAAATTTTGTATATATACAACCAATTTAACAAAAAAAAAAAAAAACAAATTGAAATTTTTTTTGTATTTTTTTTTTTTTTTTTTTGTTGAAACAGAGCAAACAAAATTTAAATTTGTAACAACTGTTACGGACACAAATAAACCACAAGTTTCCGTTTTGTGGGTAATTTTTTATTAAATTTCAAATAAATGAAAAAAAAATAAATAAAACTAAAAAAAATGGTAAATGATAGTAAATTATTTGGAATAAATGTATAAAAAAGTTAATGTAGATATTTATTTGAAAAATAAATGTATGATCCTTTATTTTTAAATGGAACTGAAAACTTTTTTATTAAACTACAAACAGTTAACTACATAATATTCTGAGTGTATGTTCAAACCGATAAATAATACTAAAATCCAGAATTGCATTATTTCACTGCGTTCACTATATTTAGTGTTTCAATTACATACAATCCCCGTTTCATTGTATTTCGTTGGCCTTGTTCAAGTCCAATATTTTTCAGTTTTATTTCTAGTTTTAAAATTCTACTGATTCTTCATCTCAAATCATTTCCTTCTAGTGTCTAAATTCCCCTCGTTCTATATAATAACAATTACCTATTTGAAAAGTTGGCACCAAATTATATGATTAAATCGGAACATGCTTTTATATACAAAATTATAGAAATTTTAGATTTGTCTGTACCTTTTCAAGTATAGGGTCCGCCATCTAACGTTTTTTTTTCAACTAGTGCTTATTTCGTGAATGGTAACACTTAGCTCATGTCTGATTTGAAAAATAATTAGTTTTATCCTTCCGCTGAACGAATATGGTTGTGTATACGCTTGAACAACGCTGGGAAATATTGCGACATTACTTTGAAAATCATGGTAATGTTGCAGAATGTCATCTTTGCAATGTCATCTAGTCAGATGAAGCTCATTTTGATCTTGGCGGGTATGTAAACAAGCAAAATTGTCGCATTTGGGGCACAGAAAATCCGCACGCATACATTGAAAAGCCGATGCACCCAAAACGAGTCACTGTTTGGTGCGGATTTTGGTCCAGAGGCATAATTGGGCCATTTTTCTTCGAAAATGAGCAAAGAGTGGCCGTTACAGTCAATGGCGATCGTTATCGGGCCATGTTGTACGAATTTTTGTTCACAAAAATTGAAGAGGAGGATATTGGCAACATTTGGTTTCAACAGGACGGCGCTGCGTGCCACACACCCGAAGCTACACTCGATGTTTTGCGCCCTGTTTTGAAGATCGCATTATCAGCCGCAGAGCTGATGTCGTTTGGCCACCTCGGAGCTGCGATTTGACACCGTTGGGTTATTATTTGTGGGGTGCCTGCCGTCAAAGATACGCCGTCAAAGTTACGCCGTCAAGCCAGAGACAATTGACGCTTTAAAGGATAATATTCGTGAAGCCATTGGTGAAATACAGCTGCATACAATCAATAATGTGTTAAAAAATTGGACTGATCGTGTAGGCTACTGCATGGCCAGCCGAGGCAGCCATTTGAATGAAATTATTTTCCATTATTAACCGGAAGGATTGTACTTTCAAATAAAAAAAGAAATTTGAGAAAATATTCAGTAGTTTTTTTTATGCCTTTTTAAAAAAAAAGTTATTTGGCGGACCCTATATTTATCTCCCCTCCATTCTATATTTCCTAAAAGTCACTTAGTTTAGCTTTAATTACTCTCTCTCTCTCTCTGTTAGTATTTAAAGCTTCTCATTATTTTCTCAATATAATGTTGTCTTTAAGTAGCTTTGTTTATTTTCCATTTCATTTCCAAATACACAGGCCACCCATTAAATTTTTTTTAAATAATCAAAATATATTCTAATTAGAATGCATTTAGAATATAGTCAGAAAAACACCACTAATCAACTACCAAATAAGTGATAATCGAAAAGAATAACAATATTTACCAAAAATATTTTATACAAAATAAAAAGAAAAAAAATAGTTAACAAAAACTTTTATAAATCCCACAACTATCTTTAAGAAAACCGCCCATTATTGTTGTTAAATACAAAAGAAGCTTAAAAGTAACAAAACAAAATACTGTCATGGTCTTAAACATGATTGTTTGAATTGTTTAAATTATCACACCGAATAAGTAACAAATATTTAAATAATCAAAGATGTTCAATCAAATTTAACACATTTTTTTTTTACGAGATGCACAAACTGGCCTTTTCAAAAATTATGAAATTATCTAAATAATACAAAAACAAAAAACTAACAATCACTGTGAATTCTAATATTTAAGTGTGATTGCGCATTTGATTTACATTATTATTTTTTTTTTTTAGTGCTCAAAAATGTTTCCCTTTTTTATCTTCATTAAACATTAAGTTTAACATAAAACACTAGACAAGTGTTAATTTTCAATACCAATAAGATTGAAAAAAAATTTACTTAAGAAGCTTTTTTTTCAAAAAAAAAAAATAATAAAGAAAATCTATAGTAAACATTTTCTTAAATACTTGATTTTGTTTAATCTTTTTATTTTGACTCGTGGGAGCGTCTTTTATAGTTTTTGTTTTAATCTGATTTGTTTTTGTTTTTTTTTTTTTTTTGTTGTATTACGAAAACTTTAATGTCATTGTAATGAAGCCTCTTTACAATGCTTGCAACTCCTCGGTAAATTTTACTGAATAACAACACAGAAATTATGTTGAAAATGCGGTATTCTTCTAGATATTTATTTGACGATGACGATCACTTCATTAGTTAAGGTTACACAAGGTTTTGTTATATGCATTAGAATGGTGTTAGTTTTGATTTTTTTTTTTCATATTTAAAAATTTTGTCTATGTTGTTTTTTTTTCTCCCCATCTAATGATGCTGCTGCTCAGGTGTTACAGTGATGTTGTTGTCATTGTTTAGTAGTTTTTTTTTGTTTGTTTATATTTTTGGGATGTTGTAAAGGTAATTGAGAGTTTTGTGGATCTATGTTTTTTGTATTGGATCTTGTTAATTTTCTACCAACACCACTAGAAAAAAAAAACAATTACCTAATTGTGTAGAGTTGTTATTGATTTTTTTATTATAGTTGTTTTTTTTTTTTAATTTAATTTGCAATCATCGTGATTTAGGATCGGTGTTGGGAGTACAAGGTTATTTCAAAAAAAAAAAGATGTTCATTACAGCAGAAAAATCAATAGATGTTAAGATTATTTAGCTAAAGGAAATAAAAGACTTAAAAAACAAACTTTAATCAAATCATGTTGTTAATACAGGTAAATTAACAAAAATTTCAATTGTTAAGTTACTTAACTATTTTCTATAAATATCATTTATTACCAAAATTATATCAAAACATTTCAACGATATAAAGTAATAATTTTTTTTTTCCAATATAGAACCAATTTTTCTTCACCTAAAACACAAACTATGTAAATGTGAATGAATCTGATAGACAGAAAAATTTCAAAGTAAAAATTAATATGACAAAAATATAAAATAGAGACTGGATATTATTTCCTTTTTTAATAAACTTGAGCGATGTGGAACAATGTTTCTAAATTACTGACTTACTGAAAGAATGACTGACTAACTCATTCATTGAACATAGAGCAAAAAAAGCTGGAATGTAGGTTCCTCTTCCAACGAAGACATCCACTCAGACGGTCTTTTCGAAAATTTAAAATGGGGATGGGCAAAAGGGAAAAATTCTTCTCCCCTTTATCTAGAAACTCCTTAAGCAAGTAACTTAAAATTTTAAGTATGTGTTCCCTGAAGTATGACCTAACTAATTTATAAAGTACATTTTAGGTACCTGTTAAAAATGGGGTTTCAAAGGGTTCAAAGCCTCCTTTTAAATGACTAACGCAAACCGCTAAAACTAGCAAGTTGAAATTTTGTAGGACAACTATCTTCATATTAAATTATATTTTTAGTTGTGAAAGCCAATATTCAGTTGTCTAATTTAATATTTATATTTCACATAAATATTATTACGTTCCACAAAATTCTATTTAAAAATAAAAATTTTTTGTAGATGTTTCCGGTATCGAACCTGAGCAATCAGATTCATAGTTCACACTCTAATTTAAACCACAACTAATTTAAATTTCCTTTGATATATTTGCCATTTAAACATTTAAATATTTTATTTTATTTAAAAAAAAATATTTTTTAAATGTTTACCTTTTTCGGGATTTGAACTTGGAAATTCTGAGTACTAAGCTACCTCTCTACCCACTACACCACAAACACTTATAAATATTGATGGTTAACTTTGAATTTAAACAATTTGTTAGGAAAAGAAATATTAGTATAGAATTTGTTTATCAATACCAATCATTAGTGACGTCTATTATCAATACAATCCACAATTCGGTTGCTTCTACTGAAACCCTTATTAAATGATATATTTTATCAGAATAGCCGTACTTGTAGTTACCACTTTTGAATATCGACAATTTTTTAATAAATTTGATAGATTGTACCAAAATTACTAATATATTCACTAAATAAATGGTTGCTTCCACCGCACACAAATACTAAACGATTTTTTATGGTTTTGATCGAATTTCAACCAGTGTTTTCTATGGGTGTATGAATATTCCTTTTCCGGTATAGCCATCAGCTAAGATGGAATTTATGAACAAATCTAGGAGAGGGCTCTTGACGGCCTGACAAAACCACTGGAAATTTTTCTGAGTAGACATCTGCTCAGATGGGATTTTTTGAAAATTCCAACTGGAAGGGGCAAAAGAAGGAAAAGCCTCCCAATTAACGGCCTGCCCCATCTCCTTTGGCTGGTAACTTGAAATTTATAAAACATAGTGGCTAGAGTTAGCTCATACTTTAACTGGATATATGTAATTTTTGGACATCTATACAAGAAGGGGCATGAGAATGGGAATCTCCAGAAGCCAGAAAATTGATATACCTTGAGTAGGAGCTAACAAGTGAGGAAATTTTTACACATACATCTCGTAGGAAAGTCCTGTTTTAATTAGGTTTAAATAGTATTTATACACTCAAAATATTATGCATTTAAATTTAGAGAATATCGCACCAAACACTCGTTCCTAGTCCCCACAAAAAGTATCTACCCGGTTTGTGCATAAATGCACTTGTTCGGCCTTTTACATTTATAAATTTAAATATATATTTGGACCCTAACCATAAAATAGGAATCAAGCCTCATCCAGGAATCAAAGCCTCTTTCCAAAATATCATCGAAATTATATTTTAATTTTCGTACTTATTCCAGTGGATTCCACAATGTATTACAGAGAAAATCTTTTTATCAGTGGACCTTTGTTAACGTGCAATAAGCTACTTGTAGAGGTCTTTCATGAGAAATTTCATATTCACCAACACGATCTATTGAATTGTACCGAATATATATATGGTCAAGCAATGTTGGCAAACAAAATATAATTCAGACGAGGCAGTTAGTTTAGTCATATATGTAGAGCTTCTGAAACAGATGAAATATTACCCCCTCTTTTACAGCACAGCTTTGAGTTGTTAGAGGCCGGAGGGGTTTTTATATCAAAAGCCAGCATAGAAGACGTAAATTAAAGGTTTATCGTCCGATCATCTTAACATTTTTTCTGCTAACGACTTTGGGTATATCATCGATCGCATGGTCAAAAATCGGATGCCAAACGATCTGCTGAGATTCAGGTAAAATGCGTACATTTGGCGGAGCTCAAAGTAAACTGCTTGTCATGAGCTAGTTTGACTTAATTAAAGGTCTTTCAATGTGGAAATATTATTCTTCGCCATTTTTTATTCATATTGAGGGCTGGTCTTTACTATCATTACAACCTATTGACTTGTCCAGTATCTACAGTTTTTTTACGTTAACAGGGCACTTCTTGAATGGGTAAATTTCAGGCCATTGGACAGACTTTGAGGCCGATGGAGGGAGAAGAAAAATTTAGGATATAGTCAGATACTTCGGAGTTGCTCATGATAGGAAACTCTACTGGGGTGACCATATCAGAAGCATGGTTACTGAAGGCCACCGTGTGTGGGTAATGTACAGAAGAGCAGTAAGCAGACTGTTAATAAATCAACCATAGGCTTTATTAGACAAGTGTGGTCAGATCGATTATATCGCTATGATGGCCTTTGATCCTGAGGAAATGTAATACAGAAAAACTTCAAAGGATTCAGCTTTTTAGCTGTATGGTCGTATATGGATATAAGAGGTGATATGGTGGCGGAACAATATGTACACTTACCAAAAAAAGTCTGTAATGGCAACTGAAAATTTTGCTGTTATTACGGGAAATTTTGCTAATTTGAGCCCAGCGGTATTTTTTGCTAATATTAGCAACACAAGTCTGCTGACGTGTAGTACAATGAAATTAGTAAACAATTTTAGTAAACTTTTTGTAAAGCGGAATTTAAAACCGGTTTGCTAAAATCAGCAAAAAAGTTTACTAAATATTTTAAATTTATTTTTTTATCGAGCATCAAATTTTTTTTATTTTATTTATTTTTTTTTTTTAAATACAAAATTATACAAAATTTTATTTTATACAAAATTAATTTCTGTTTTGAAATATTTTTTTTTTTGTACTTTTAAGGTTAAATTTTAATTGTTTTTAGGGCTGATTTTTAGAACTAAAAAAACTTTTTAGTGCTATTTTAAGTGGATGTCCTATTTTCAGACATTAATCGGTATATTCACTTCCGATGCCGTTTTTAATCTATGTAACATTTTGAGGCAATTCAAGTTTGTAGGTGTAAGTTTTAATTAGAAATAATATTTTCTACAATATACACTTTTTCAAAATTAATAATTTTTTTTTGCTAATTTTAGCAAATCGGTCTTCAAAAATTTGTAAAATGACTTCTGAAATAAGCAACAAAAATTTTTAAATATTCTGTAAAAACTCTGTAATTTGTAAAATGTAAATAGCAAAAAGATTTGCTAAATAATAATTTTTTTTACTAAAAATCAGTACAAAAATAGTAAAGTGGGATTAAAAACCGTTTACAAAATTTTCTACTAACTTTTTTTTCTGAGTGTATTGGAAAATTGCAATTTTCTTATATCGTGCGAAAAGTTATGAAATAAAATTTCAAACTGCGTGGGAGAACTGACTTGAAATTCTTTTGTAGGGATCTGTATATGGGGATATGCTTCCAGCTCCCAGATCATAGCACCGCTCTTTAGAAGGCAGTTGTGGTTATTATGAAGTGCATTGTGTTTTAAATGGAACTGAGGATGCAATCGTCTGCACTGATAGTCGGGCTGAAGTTAGGGCTTTGTCAGAGCAGTCTGTAAAATCGACGACGGTTTGAACTGCAAGAAAGAGATGAATGCTTTTTTTGGCAGAGAATGTCTGAGGTTGATATGGCTGCACTGTGGAGTGAATAAGAATAAAAGAGCTATTGAGCCAGCTAGAAAAAGCTCCAACCTGGTTACCGTTAACCTTCATAATTCTAAATCTTGCCGGGTGGCAAAAATATAATTTGGACAGTGGGCCATTAACATTCACAAAAAGATCTGGAATGTGGATGATGTTGGTACAGTCACCAAGGTTCTTTGGGAAAACCTGTTTAAGGGCAAAATCAAGAAGGTCTTCAGGCTGAGCAAGAGGGAACTAGCCAATCAAAGGCAGCTCAACCCTACAGTCACAACTTTTGAAAATGAAAAGGAGTAAATCTTTGGTTTGTAAGGTCTGTGATGAGAACAGTAAAACTCGAGAGCACTTCGATTGCGTTTTCCCGGCATTAACAAGAATCAGGTTAGAATATTGGCACGGGGACTTTGGAGCGCACAAAATGCTGATCATGTGGCACAGCTGAATATCATTTTTTTGGAATGATCATTCCTTTTGTAAACCTAGTCTTACATACATAGTGTAGAATCATTTATTACTTTAGTCCAGTAATCTAAATAATTCCATAATCCTAATCATCTTTGCCATCACTAATTTGGATTATCAATGGCTTACTGCATTTAGGAAAAACTTAGTTACATAATACATTGTGTAATAATATGTATCTTTTCCTTTGGAAAACCACCCGCATAGTAAATATGATGAAAAACCTCAACTTTTTATATTTTATGTACAACTTAATTTTATGAAAAATTACCACTAAATCAATCTTCTTATTATATGTAGAGAACAAACACTTAAACAATTTGTGAAACCAGGCCAAAACCATACTTTTAACTAAAGTGTTTTAAATCATTTTTAATAAACTAAACACCTTAGATCATAGGTTTGTTAAGAGTTTTTTTTTTTGCACTTGTCTGGAAAAAAAACCTTAAAACTCTAAAAATAAAATGAATGCCACACACGATGTATACAAGCAGAGACAGGTACATATCAATCTTTGTAAACACCTTGTGTTGTTTATATGAAATGCTTTGCTCTGTTTCTTGGTGGTTCTTGGGCAGAATTTCTGTTTCTTTTTTCGTTAACAAAATGTCAATTATTTTAGGCGTGCGAATTTCTTTTCCTTAGCCACAGTCTGAATTATATTTAAGGGATTTATCTACACTTTAAAAGAAATATGTGTATAAAAAAAAATAATAATAATTGCTTTACGGTTGTTATTGATTTGTAAATTTTTTTTAGGGGTTGACCATTTCTTAGTTTAAAATCTAAATTGCTGGTTTTTATAAAATAATTATGATGGTCATTGATATATATTTATTTCCGCCGGAATTAAATGTGTTTAAATTATTTGTGTGTGTGTGTTTTTTTTAAACCGTTTTTTTAAGGGATTATCCTTTTTTCGGTTTCATTGAGATCTTCATTTCAGATGTGTGTGTGTGGGCTTTGGTAATGAAGAAGAAGAAAAAAAAATGATACATCACGTTTGTGTTATTTTTATATAGACTTAAGCATTTTTATTTTTAAAAGGTGTAGGCGGAAGTAATTGTATGAAAGATGTTTACAAAAGGCTTAATATTATTTTGAAATTTACAGTATTTGTATAAAAGTAAGGAAATGTTTTATAAAAAATCTAAGAAGACTTAGAAAACATTTTTTATATATTAATTAAAAAAAATAATTACAAAATTCACCCACACTTAAAAAAGTTTGTAAGTTAAAATAACTGAAAATATCATTTAAAAGAAATGATATTTCATTTAAAAACCGGTCTACTTAATTTCCATTTAAATTAAATGTCATTTCTTATTTATTTTTAAATGTTGATTAATCAACTGACACATCCGTAAATGTCAAAATTTTACCTACCGATTCCTTAAAAAATAAATGTTTTTTTTTTCATTTATTTGAAATTGTTTCCCTTTTTGTATTTTTTTTTTAATATTCTCGTATAATACAAAATGTATGTATGCAGATAGCTATAGACACTTTTTGTGTGAATGTGTTTGTGTATGTTTGTGTGTTTATGAAGTTCTTGTAATTTGTATTGAAAAATTTTGTATATATACAACCAATTTAAATAAAAAAACAAATTGTAATTTTTTGAATATTTTTTTTTAAGCAAACAGCAAACAAAATTTAAATTTGTAACAACTGTTATGGACACAAATAAACCACAAGTTTCCGTTTTGTGGGTAATTTTTTTATTAAATTTTAAATAAATGAAAAAAATGGTAAATGAAACCTGCATCAGTTGTGTCCACCGAATTTGTTGCCAATCGAATTCTGGCGGTTACGACTGTCTTCATATGTGAAAACCAATATTTAGTTGTACAATTAAATATTTATATGCTACAGAAATATTATTAAGTTCCACAAAATTTTTATTCAAAAAAAAATATATTTTTAAATTTTTCCGGTATCGAACCTGGGCAATCAGATTCGTAGTTCACACTCTTGCTTACTGCACCACAACTAATTTAAATTTCCTTTGATATATTTGCCATTTAATCATTGAAATATTTTATTTTAATTAAAAAAAAATATATTTTTTAAATGTTTACATTTTTCGGGATTTGAACTTGGAAATTCTGAGTACTGAGCTACCTCTCTACCTACTACACCACAAACACTTATAAATATTAATGGTTAACTTTGAATTTAAACAATTTGTTAGGAAAAGAAATATAAGTATAAAATTTGTTTATCAATACCAATCATTAGTGACGTCTATTATCAATACAATCTACAATTCGGTTGCTTCTACTGAAACTCTAATTAAATGATATATTTGATCAGAATAGCCGTAATTGTAGTTACCACTTTTGAATATCGACAATTTTTTAATAAATTTGATAGATTGTACCAAAATTACTAATATATTCACTAAATGGTTGCTTCCACCGCACACAAATTCTAAACGAATTTTATTTTTAAAGATGATTGGAAATACCAATAATTGAATCATAGAATTGATTTTTAGTTTCTTTTCCCTTTTTTTTTAATTCCCAATGAAATATTTTTGCTTTATTAAAGAATATTAGGTCATTCCAAATAAAATTAAATCCTCACAAATATATGTTAACGGTTTTGATCAAATTGCAACCAATCTTTGTTGATATAAAATATTAATTAAGGTTTTTAAATAAAATCTACAGACTTAACAAACAAACCTTATGTGAAATAAATGTTTATGAGGGAAAAAAATTAAAAGGCCTAAGAAGAGAAATTATTCAAAAAAAAATTATAATTTAAAGATGAGTTCCCAAGGACTTATAAAGCTTTATGTTATATAATCAATTTTTGTGCTATTAATGAGAACAAACCAAAAAGAATAAAAGACTTACGCAACAAACTTGATAATTTTTGCAATTTTTTTAAACATTTAAGGATTCTTTGTAATAAAATCATTTTATATTCCTAATATTTATTAACTTAAATTCAATACATTTCATTTCCTGACAAAAACTAAATTCTCATTTAAGAAAAATTTTATATAAAATATATAAAAAAAAATACCTTTAGTTTTCTTCACACTATTCATGTCTTGCATAATAAAATATTTCTTTACATATTCATAATATTTCTTTTTTATGAGTTTAATACCTTTTTAATAAAGTTTTTAACGTAAATGTATGACATTCATTCTAATTTTTTTTTTGGTGAATTGATAAAACAACATTTTTTTAACAGTTATAAAAGAACTGAATAAAAAGAATTACAGAACCATCAACATCCATGAACTGAAATATACACAAAAAAAAGAAAAAATTTACTAAAAAAAGTGCCGACAAATTGACAGGCGTTTGATGAACGAACGCATGCATGCAACATATTCAAAATATATGCAACAAATGTAATAAACTTATATGCATACCACATGTATGGATGTATTATAATTTTTGTTGTTTTTTTATTTTTTATTTTGGCTTTTGTTATGCATTAAAATTTTGGCTTATGGTGGGTGCATTATGAAACCTTTTTTTTTATTTTTTGAAAACCATTGATAAAAAAAAGCGGTAAACTTTAAATGAAAATATTTTTAAAGTTAAAAAACAAGTTTTGCATTGAAAATTAAAAATTTGTCCAAAAAACAACTGATTATGTTTAAGAAAATTAAAGTTGTTACAAGACGACTTTATGATATCTACACAGGGAAGGATTTTAGATCTCTTAACTTAAGAATTTGTTCATAGAATACATGAATTTTTTTTATTCTTAAAATTTATCAAGTTCTTTATCATCCAGCTGAAACTGATGCAGCTAGGAACTTGATGAAGGTGCAGTCCTCTCCACTTTAATAGGACACCCCTAATAGTTTTCCTAAAAAGTTGCTTAAGAGTAAAAGCGTGTAATTTTTTTTTTTTTTGTAAGTTTCTTTTGTTCTCTCATTTAGTAAATTACACTTGTTTTCTCTGAGAGCCTTTTTTCAAGTTTTTTTGAAGTACCGTTGCTTTTTTTAGGTCTTCTTTTATGGATGATCGAAATTCTTGCAATTTATCGCGCCACTTGAATAGAACAGTCTCAGTTGATACGAGTTTTTTAAGAGTTCACTTGTTGTGGTTTCAAAATTTTTGTTTCTTTATACAATTAAAGATTTTTAAAGTTAAAAAAAAATAATTTCGTCTGACTGAAGCGGAAAAAATAAAAATACAAATTTTTAATGATTCCGAGAAATCTGTTAATCAAATCGCCAGACAAATTGGTAGAAGTCGCCATGTCGTGTCGAATTTTATAAAAAATAATGAAAACTACGGAATAGCGAGCAATTCTTAGCCTAGCCTCTAATTCTCACGATACTGCATCCCAAATAAGAGCTAAATCGGGTGTTTCTGTCAGTGTGAAAACTGTATAGCGTGTTATTTCCAAAGCTAGACATTTGAAGCGACTTAAATTAAAGAAAAAACCACCACTAAGAGGGGTCCGCAAGAAAATACGCTTGTCATACTGTCGCAGTCACATGACAATGAGTGGTACCGTGTCATCTTTTCTGACGAAAAAAAGTTTAACCTGGAGGGTTCAGATGGATTTAATTATTATTTTCACGACTTGCGGAAAATAATAATCGCCTACAGAGTCGGGAAGGGGATGTTATGGTCTGGGGCAGTATCTCTTATTATGGTAACTGTGAGTTGCGATTTTTGACCACTAAAATTAATGCGAATTGCTACAAGCGGGCTTTTCCATTCTTCAGCGTGCTTTTTGGAAACCTGTAGTGGACGTTTCAGCATGACAACGCTCATAGAGCAGTGAAGTCATGGATCTGTGACCAGAATGTAAGAACGCTCGACTGACCACCATACTCCCCAGACCTGAATATTATAAAAAACGTTTGAAGTTGGCTCGCTCGAAAGGTTTACGCTTCCGGTAAGCATTACGATACCAAGGAGGAACTTATTCAAGCGATCAAAGCTGCTTGGTCTTCAATTTCCCTCGATTATTTGAAATCCTTATACGACTCCATTCCAAATCGTATTTACGAAGTAATCCTTATAAAAGGTGGCTCAACAAATTATTAGTATGGCTTCAGAACATTTAGAATTTAATAAAATGTAAATAAAAATATTTAAATTTGTTCAAAATTAGGAAAAAATGTTTTTTTCTAGGTGGTGTTCCATTCAAGTGGCGCAAAATCTTAAGAACTTTTTCTTTATATTCCATAACAAAAACAACTTCTTGGCTCGGTACGAGGCAAGGAAATATTTATGATTGATACATTTTACAGGGTATCAAAGGTGCTTTCAATAATTACAAAATTAAGGTTCTATCTTTTTTAGTTTAGAATTTATTAACGCATAAATGAATAGAAAAAGGGATGTCCTATTCAGGTGGCGAGGATTGTATGTAGGTTTTTCCGCCGCAGCTGATATCTTATAAAATGAAATTTTTTCAAATTATGGAAAAGTCTTCCCCTCAACCATCTGCCAAAATTCTTTTGGCTTGTAACAGATTACAAATTTAAAATATATAATTTAATGAAGAAAATATTTTCCACAACAAACAGCAGAGCGACAAGTTAAGAACTGTTCTTTTTTGTACAGCAGCGCTTTAATTTATTTAATAGCAAGCACTAATTAACAATACACCGGAATTAAATGTTATGATGGAAATTTCCATCATCATGCAAAAAGTTTTTAAAATACCAAATTGTGGGTATAATGGATTTTCAAGCATTTACTAATAAAGCAATTCCATATTTTTTAACTTTCTAGGCTCTAAGACATATTTCTTTCAGCTAAAAATGGAATTATTTATTTTTTATACATTTTTCTTAATCAATTTTTCATTTCAAATACTCCTAGACCAGGGGCGGATTTATGGCATTGGTGATCGAAATAAATCGCTCGAAACCTGGAAAACTTAAAATTAAAACTCCACCTTGATTTTCAATCTAAGCTCGGACTACAACATACATACCTATTTTACTTGCAGAAATAAAAAACTAATTTCGATCGCTAATGCCGTATTCCAACCCCTGGAGACCATTTTTTTTTATTTTGAAACATTAAAAAAATATTAAATTTATAAAATTTCAATTTGCACAATTTTTAATTGTTAAACAAATTTGCAATAAAAATCTTTTAAAAATTTTCTGTAAACTTAAAATACCAACTTTATTTGTGTAGCATATATATAAATATTGAATTTTAATTTAATTTTATTTGGACGGTTTGTTAGAATTTTATTAAATAAAGTTTAATAAACTTATTGTTATGCTTTTGTTGAGTTAAACATTAAAATTAATTAAATTTACGACAGGAAATGTTTAAGTGTTTGAATTTATTTATTAGAAATTTATAATACTGTATGTGAATAAGGCAATTTCTTTTTTTCTTTATTGGCTGTTCTTAAAAATTATGAGATTTGAAAGTTTAATAGAAAATGTAAATAAAATAATACAAAAATTTTCAAACTCATTTATTACGGGAAGTGCTAGTTGTACAGTTAAAACGTGTATTAATTTTAATGCCTTAAACAAATTGTACATATAATTTTTAATTATGTTACAACTTAATATTCCATAGTGTTAATAATTTATTAATAACCTAATTTTATTGAAAGTTTTTTTAAATGATATACTTAAACTGTTATATGAACCAATTTACATGTTAAAACTGTCATATTGTCATATGATTTATGTCTCAAACAGACATTATTATAACACAACAAAACTGATCCATTCAATTCAATTCAATTTTAATATAATCACTGACAATTATTTGTATTATTCATTAAATTTTAAATTTTTTGCACGTTTTTTTAAAGCTCTTTTGTTAAAAAAAAATTAAAAAACATTTTTCAATAATTTTTTTTTGTAAGTTTTTTTAAATGTAACGCTTTATTATTATAATTTTTTTTCTCAATAATTGTTAACCATATTTAGTAGATCGAAAAAATTTTATAAAAAAAATAAAAAAAAATACAAACATTTGCAATTTAATTTGTATAAAATGAGCTCATATAACCATATTAATACTATCAAACAGGTCATTAACCACTTTGTTACAACAATTTCAATACAATATTGAAATTATATTGTATTAATTTAAAATTTTTGTTTTATTTTTGTTGACCATATTAAACATTAGTATTATATTCCTTATAATATTTTATCTATAACGTCATGTTTTAAAAGCACACAAACAAAATAAATATATATTTTTGTAGTTGAATTCAGGTGCGTAACAACAGTAGAACCAATTATGGTTTATATAAATTAAATGTGTGCCGCATACTTAATTAATAACACTAGGTCACAAATAACAAACTTTTGTCTGTTATTTGTTTCTAGCATACTTTTTCTCATGGATTTGGACCTACTGAACACGAAAATGAATTTTAAAAATTTTTCTGTCGATTGGTTTGCGAGATACAAATTTTTTAATTTTTTTTTTTAATTTTTGGAGGTACACTTACTATTTTGAGCATATCTTTAGTCTTCTTTGACCTATTTTATCCTACTACTACTCAAATTAAAGACAATTGAGCCGTCTACAACTTATTCTCAGAAAATTTTCAAATCGGGTTAGTAGTTTTGATGTTGGCGGCTTAAAAAGGTTAAAAAACTGCGTTTTTTTAGTAAAAATGTGGCTGAAAAATTCATATAAAAATTCATATAAAATGTAAAACGCGATGTTAACAGCGATTTTAATTTTTTTACGTATAGCTGACACTTTTCCAAAGAAAATAAGCCCTTACTTAACAAAATCTGATGACAAATGGCCGACTTATTTTTTTTTTGGTAAACGACCGAAATTCCGCTATTTCACGATTTTTTGATTTTCATTATTTGCACAGCTTACCTACCCAACGCAAACGAATAAATACATTTGAACTTAATTTAAAATAAACAAAGTAGTCTTCGTATATTTTTTTTTAATTTATTTACAGCACTACATGCTCAATGTATCGCACAATTAGCTAAACTAACGAAATTAAACTAACTAATTAAATTAAGCAAATCAACGCACAAAAAAATGAGTAAAAACAAAGATATAAGTGTACATTTTATGCCATGTGGAAAAACTGCTGACTTCTTCTTTGTTTTTTGTATTCGCTGCAATCGGTCTCACGTATTAGGGTCCAAATATAGTCACCCATCATAGCCGTGTCATAGTTGCCCTGATAGCGTCGTTCCATAGCCTTCAATTCCTGATGAAAGCGCTCGCCGTGTTCGTCGCTCACGTCTCCTAAATTCTCAGGGAAAAAATCCAAATGAGAATCCAGAAAGTGTATTTTAAGTGACATGTGCACTCCCATGGCTTCATAGTTCTTTACCAGATCCTCAACTATGTCCTTATAATTCGGGCTTTTGTTGTTTCCTAAAAAGTTTTCCACAACAAGCCTGAAGGAATTCCATGCTGCGGCTTCGATGGGTGATAACAGCTTTGGGAATTTTTCATCTTTCAACATTTTTTTTATCTCGAGTCCTGCGAAGACTCCTTCTTTAATTTTTGCCAGCGAAAGGTAAGGGAAAATTGACCGTAAATAGGCAAAAGCTTCACCTTCTTTGTCTAATTTTTTGGCAAAATTTTTAATCAAACCCAATTTTATGTGCAGCGGCGGAAGTATTATATTTTCACGGTTCTCTATTAGTGGTTTGCGCTGAACATTCGCTTCTCCAACTACAGGTTTCGTTCGTACCGGCCATTTTTTTTTTATATAATGCTGATCATCAGCGCGGCTATTCCAAAGGCACAGAAAACAGCAATGTCGCGTATAGCCTCCTTGGAGTCCACACAGAATGGCCACAACTTTAAGGTCGGCGCATATTTTCCAATTGTATTTCCTATACTCTATGCATTTCAGCAAAATGTCCATAGTTTCATAGTTCTCCTTTGAATGAACCGCATGAGCAATAGGAACAGATGGCTTTTCATTCCCATTATGTAAGAGAACTGCCTTCAAGCTCTCTTTGTTGCTGTCAATAAACAACCTCCATTCGTTGGGGTTGTGAATTTGGTGAAGCTCTTGGAACAAGCCTGAAATGTCGCTGCAAAAACATATTTGGTCTTTCTTTGTATAAAATTTTGCATACTCCTTGTGAC
This sequence comes from Eustalomyia histrio, assembly GCA_949748255.1. NCBI lineage: Eukaryota > Metazoa > Arthropoda > Insecta > Diptera > Anthomyiidae > Eustalomyia > Eustalomyia histrio. The sequence goes on along the minus strand of OX456524.1, from coordinate 132,108,334 downwards.
GGTTTCTGTACGCTGATACTTTCACTTCTGAAGCCGCAAATCCACACTGTATCATCCGAGACGCAAAAAGTTCGGATTTCTCCTTAGTGAGACCAAAATCGCGCACCCAATCGTTTAGTTCGGCCTGTGACAGTAATTTTCGCTTTGCACCCGGCTCAAATTCGCTTGCATTTGACTCAGACTCTTCTTCTGACGATTCTGCTTTTTGAAGAGATGCACCAGGGCACACTGGATATGGCACATCATGCGAATGTGGTACTGGAAGCGCAAACGATCCCACTTGAGCGTAGTTCCATTTAAAAAATCTTCCTACCCCACTGTTTGTGGTGAGGCAAAAATAACAGTCTGTGGAATGGCATAGCGGCTTTTTCCACATCATTGGTGTATCGAATTTCATATGGCGGCTAAAATTAAAATAAATTACTATATTCGCTATGTATAATGTGTTTAAATAAAAATTCTTACCTTCCGCCAGCTGCCCAGTTGGTTAAGATTATATAGCAAAGATCACACAGCGACTTAGGTGTCCATGGTTCTGTGATATTTGGTGAAATACCAAAATAATTCAAATAGTGCAATTGTACTGCTGGAGTAAACTTGTGTGCGTGATTTTTTTTTATAAACTGGCCACAAACATTGCAGAAATTGTCTGGATCGTTCAAACACTCGAACACACGTAGTCTTTTACTCATTGTCTTCCTTGCGTTTTCTAAATATTAACTTCTTTACACTTTCACAGACAGTTTTGAAATGCAATTGATAACCGTGTCTCCTTATGTTTAAATATGTATGAGCATGTAGTGCTGTAAATAAATTAAAAAAAAATATACGAAGACTACTTTGTTTATTTTAAATTAAGTTCAAATGTATTTATTCGTTTGCGTTGGGTAGGTAAGCTGTGCAAATAATGAAAATCAAAAAATCGTGAAATAGCGGAATTTCGGTCGTTTACCAAAAAAATAATAAGTCGGCCATTTGTCATCAGATTTTGTTAAGTAAGGGCTTATTTTCTTTGGAAAAGTGTCAGCTATACGTAACAAAATTAAAATCGCTGTTAACATTGCGTTTTACATTTTATATGAATTTTTATATGAATTTTTCAGCCACATTTTTACTAAAAAAACGCAGTTTTTTAACCTTTTTAAGCCGCCAACATCAAAACTACTAACCCGATTTGAAAATTTTCTGAGAATAAGTTGTAGACGGCTCAATTGTCTTTAATTTGAGTAGTAGTAGGATAAAATAGGTCAAAGAAGACTAAAGATATGCTCAAAATAGTAAGTGTACCTCCAAAAATTAAAAAAAAAAAATTAAAAAATTTGTATCTCGCAAACCAATCGACAGAAAAATTTTTAAAATTCATTTTCGTGTTCAGTAGGTCCAAATCCATGAGAAAAAGTATGCTAGAACCAAATAACAAAATGGCTGTTGCCTAGTGTAATAAACCACAACTAAAAAGCAATTTTTTACTAATTGAAATTTGTATCACCTCTTTTTTTATTTTATTTTTTTCTTTTACTACACTACTATACATTTTAAGTTATAATTTACTTTACTTTTATGTAATAAAGAAACTATTTTTTTTGTATCTTTTATTTTAGGCCTCAATTTGGTTGGTCATTGCTAAATATGGATTTGTAAGACGTTTAAATTATATGGAAAGGAAACACCTTAGACTTATAAAGAGGTGATGGTTTATTAAAAAAAAAAACAAGAAACTAAACCTAAGAAAAGATTTAACTCGGCCATATCGACACCAAAATATCCTACCTCTAGTATAAATTGCATTAAATTTTTACCATTTCCTAATGAAATGACAAGTTGACACCAGGTAAGTTTATAAAACTGTACTTATTTTTACTATAAAAAGAACAATGCCTTATTGCTAAAACACAGTAAAGATTTATATACAATATTATATAGAGTGATTAACTTAAAAGCCCGGTATTTAAAATGTTGTGTTACTGTTAATACTTGTTATAAAATTATAAAATACTTTCTATATCAATCACACATGGGCATTTCCAGGATCGCGAACGGGACATTCGTACGCACTCAACTTGAAAAAAAAATATGAAAACTCAAATTTTTTTTTAACTTTTTATAAATATTTAATAGCATTTTAGTAGAACAATTTTTGAGAACAAAAAGAAAATTATAAAATATGAACGTTCTCCAAATATTTTGGATAAACTTGCGATCGCGAACGGGACAAAAAGTGTAAGTCATTTTTTTTCGGTGTGTGGTTTTGTTTAAAACTCTGCGAATTTCGTCAGTTTATTAAATGGAGATTATTTTTTAACTAAAGCAGAGATATAAAGATTTTATTTAGCATTTTTTATTATCCTTATTATTATTTTTTTTAAATATTTTTTTTAGAATCGCGAACGGGACATCGCGAACGGGACAATGATTCCAAAGGCATTTTTTATGTTTATTTATGGATCAAAATGTTTTAGGTTTGGTTTTTTTAAACACAAATGCTTATTTTCGGTCGCGAACGGGATAGAAGAATGTAGTACAAAGAATCTTTGAATTATACCGTTATTCGGAGTTTGCTTGATCTCTACTGTGGTGTTTTTAAATATTTATTGTTGGTATATTTAGTCTATAAGAAGAGTGCAATCGACATGATATGTAACACTTAGAAATAACTCAAGGAAAAATGTCAATTAAAAACGCTAAAACCAAAAAAAGCAAAGCTGCTCTTTGCAGACCACTTTTCTTAAATTACAAATGGTAATATGTATTTAATTAGGTATATTCTTAAAATCCAATGCATTAACCAACTAAATTTTCTCAGAAAAGTCTTTTTTCTTCAACTTTAATATTTTGGTAGCGGTTGACCTTTCTGTGGAAATACCCATATGTTGTTTGCAGTTTTTTTGTCAAATAATTTTGTATTATTTTTCACTTGAAATCAAAACTTTCAACTGTGTACATTATTTAGAATAAATTATTGTTAATTAATTATATTTTTAAAATTGCGTACTCTTAATAATATAAGATAAAAAAAATGGGAATATATTAAAATGACAACTGAATTTTTCTTAATTTTTTTCTAGAATTTTTGTTTTTAAATACATTTTGTTAAATTTTCAGATTTCTAGTTTAAAGGCTCCTTTTTCCCATATTTCGTTTGGCTGATTAAGGATTCAATAAGTCCGTGACTTTTCAAACTACCCTCGTAGTTATATGAAAAGCAACACTGCTGTCATTAAGTACCACCTTTTAATAGACTACTGTCAAATTTTGAGCTATTTCCGTTATTTACTTTGCGTTTAACAACTGTTCAAAACATACAAGCTCGGAAATTTTTTAAAAATGGAAAAAAGTGAGTTTCGAGTGCTCATTAAACATTTTTTTTGCAAACAAAAACCGTCAATCAAACCAAGGAATAGCTCGATTAATTCAATGGGGACTCTGCACTATTGATTTCAATGGTAAAAAAGTGGCTTACTAACTTTCGTTGTGGGCTTACAATCACGTAAAATGCGGAACGTTCTGGACACCCAGTTGAGGTCTCTACACCCAAAACAATCTCAAAAAAATTCACGATATGGTGTTGGCCGATCGGAGATTGAATGTGCGATAGATTGTGGAAGACATATGCATCTCACATGGCTCAGTGGTTTCAGTTTTGAACGATCACTTGGGTATGAAAAGGCATTCCGCAAGATGGCTGCCGCGTTTGCTCACAATCGACCTCTATCGGAATCGTGTGACAGCTTAGTTTCCATGGCAAAAATCCATGAAGTAGACTACGAATTGCCCCCTCAATCGCCTTATTCTCCGTATTTAGCCCTCCAGTGCCTATTACCTATTTCCAAATCTAAAGAAATGGCTCGGTAGAAAGAGATTTAGCTCCAACGATGAAATTATTGATTAAACAAATGCCTTTTTTATGGACCTCGAAAAATCCTGCTTTTAAACGCAAAGTAAATGACGGAACTTGCTCAAAATTTGACAGTAGTCTACTAACAGGTGGTACTTGATGGGAGCAGTGTTAGTAGCAGTTTAAAAAGTCACGGACTTATTTATCCGTCCTCGTATGACCATTATTAACATATTCTTATTGATCTTCCCAAATAATACCTTATCAGTAAATTAGCCCATACCACCGGGCAAAGATTGTTTAATCTTCACATTTCTAGCAGAAGAGGTTTAGGCATAAAGTCAAGAAATATACTATTTGCTTATTTGCTCCTTCCCGTAAAATGTTTTAAAAACCCCTTCTTTAAGGGAGTTTATATGGGAATAGAAGCCTGCAAATTTCAAAACTTCGCTTCACGGTTTTGGAATGGCTACTTGAGGTTACACTTTTTCCCTTTTTAGTCCTAGTCTGGTATGTTAAAGAATATCATGTTTGTCTTCTTAGGATCAACACTTAGTCCCACTCATACATGGATATCCCAGCTGCTTCGTCCTTAAGCCCCTTGAGAAGTTCCGTCACAACAAGTGTCCACGGTAGTGGACTTAGAACCCTATTTTTTCAAGTTTTTTATATAAAATTTCAAAAAATATCTGCTTAGTGGCTCAGGTCATATTATAGGGAGGACATATTTTAACCCAAGGAGTTTGCTTTTCTCTGTAAAAATTTCTTTAAATCATCTTATTGGTGTATGACTACACCGGAATAGGAATATTAAGGCCAAAATTTAAGTTTTTAGCTTCTAGTTTCTAGCTTGTTCAACCAGCCACTTTTTTTATTATATATATATATATATATATATATATATATATATATATATATATATATATATATATATATTACATAAATCCAGCCACGCTCCATTTCAGTGCCTTTGTTTAGTGTTTCAATTACTCTCGTCGTTCAACATACAATTCATTTAGTTTGGTGTTTTAGTTCCATTCGTTTCTCCTTCATATCTATTGCTTTTGCCTTATCTAAGGTTTTAATTTCACTTTTTTTTCGTTCTATAACACTTCGTTTTTCTTGTTTAGTATTTACATTCCATCCCAAATGGTTCTCCTTGTTTTGTATTTCATTTCCACTCGTTCTATGTTCCGTTCAATGTTTCATTGTCTGTGGTTTCAATTTCACTAGCTTTGCCTTCAGTTCTATTTTTTTTTCCCTAGCCTAGTGTTTGAAATCCACTCGATCTTTTTTCCATTACAATTCGTTTCACTAACTTAGTGTATGAATTCCATTCGTTCTTTGTTCCATTCAATTTCATTTTCCTTGTCTAGTGTTATAATTCCACACGATTTTCATTTCATTGCTTTTCATGCGACTTATCTAATGTTTTAATTTTACTCGCTCCCTTCTCCATTCAATTTCGTTCTTGTTGTGTAGTGTTTTAATTCCTATTGTTCACCGTTCCATTCAGTTTTGTTTCCCTTGTCCAATTTTTCAATTCCACTTGTTTTCCGTTTCATATATAAGGTTACAATTTTACTCGTTTGCCGTTCGCCGTTTCGCTTCCCAATTTTAATGCTTCAATTCCATTCAATGTTTACATTTCAGTTTTTTAGCCAAGGTGATGAGATGAGTGCATGCCGTTAGGTGGAAGACTTTTTCCTTTTAAAGCCCCTTTTTACCACACTCTAGGCGCACATTCCAAAAAGTATATTGTCAGTGAATTATCCCATATTCCTTGCAGTACATATTTTATATTTTAGATTTCTATTCAAAGTGGTTTGGGCAAAATTCCTAAAATGCACATTTTTTTTTGAAATTTCCAAATTCTAGCCCAAGGAGCTGGGGCAGGCCGTCAGGAGGGAGGCATTTCCATTTTTTTACCTTCTCTTTGGGATCTGCCAAAAATCCTTTAAAGGCCAGAGCAGAAATCCACGTAACAAATTTCAAGTTCAGATCTCCAGTTGCATGGGTTAGGGTCAATAACGTTACTCCTTTTTTTCAAATGCAAACATTTGTTAAATTTACAAAAAAATCTATTTTTGATACTTTTGCAGTAAAAATGGTACTATTTTTAATGATTATTGGTACCAAATGTATGATGAAATGTATAAAAGAATTCAGTAAAACCGAATTTAATACTTTCACTTGTTATGAAAAATAATCTTATAATGATGCAGCTTCTTAAGTAAGCATACAAAATTTTTAATTAATAAAATGAAATTTTTCATAAAATTATGTGAAAACTTATATTAACTTATAGAAAGGTTTCAATGGAGGGGATGCAATACAATTGCAATGCTTTTATGTATAAATTCATTAATATTTTAATTCATTAATTATCTTTGTATTAACTTTTTCCTGTAGTTCAAAAAACTTATAGCAAATTAAAAGCAACAAACTGAAATGTATTTATCATTAGAACAGGTCTCTTGTCCGTCTCTCTCTCTCTCTCTCACTACATTTTACAAAATTTTAACAACAAAAAATTTATAACATTTATACACTTTAGCGCCTTTTAGGATTTAATGATACCATTAAAAAAAAAACTTTTGGTTTGACTTATTTTTATGACTGCAATTAAAATGCTTTAGTTTTTATAGTAAATTTTGTACTTTTTTTCATTATTTAATATCATATTCTTCTTAATGCCTGCATTTTGCACTACAAACTTTCTACACACACACACACACAGAGCTGTTAAGTTTATGAACCATTAATACCTGAACTTCATAAACATTTTCCTTTTTAAATCATCTTTGATATAAGCAAAAATAAAAGAGACTGCTCAGGACGACCCAGGCAGCTAAGAGAAATAACAAAAACTGCAACACCAAACAAAACAATTATAGTGCAATTTACGCAACAAACAACAAAGTATTAATTTCTTAACACTTTGAGAACTTTTTTCGAAAAAAAAAATCATCTTTTAAAAGAACAATTGTCCAACTAAGATGAAAAGACTTCAAAAAAGCGCGTGTTATATATGTTGTTAATCACTTTAACATTTGTTACTTAAGGCCAACTGAATGACCACCATCATGCTACATACACAATATAAGTATACGGTAAGAAAAATGCTCGTATTTTTCTAGTTGTGATTTTGAAAAAAAAAAAAATCAGCAAAGAAATCATGGCAGATACGATATATAAAAAAAAGAAACACTAAACATTTAACTAAATGTTTAATCATTTCCTTGAGCACATTAAGGGCAGTAACGGCAGCCAGTATTTATGCTCACATTGCAATTTATTATTTATGTTGGTTTCATACATTATTGTCATTATATGTATGTATGTATGTATGTATGTATGTATGTATGTATGTGGCTGGGCCATAGTGTCTGTTCTAATTGCTACACAATGCATCGACAATTACTCCAATGATGATTTGTCATAACAGTTGCTTCTTGTCGCAGTTCTTTAAGCTCATTCTTTTGTTAAATGTTAAACAGTGGTTTAGATTTTTATAACGTGGCAAATTACATCTAAAGTATGGCATCTTTCATATTTAGCTAATACCAGAGTGTATGTATTTTATGGAGAAATTATGCTTCTCACGGTTCTCTTTATAATTAGCGAACTCAGCAGCAAAATGGGTCAAAAAGAAAAAAATATATACATATATAAAAAAGAAAATCTATTCCTAGAAAATACGAAAGCAAGAGTTGAGTACACAAATGCGGTATACACTCAGAGAAAAAGCTTTATCGTTTTTATTAAATAATTAAAGCTATCTGATCTGTTTTGAAATTTTACTCAAACCTGCCTTAGTATCATTATTGAGTTGTGTTTATACTATCTCTCTGACTTTTCCAAATATAGGCCATGTACAGGTTGGTTAAAAAGTTCCTGCGCTCGAAATGAAAGAATACTGCTTTTGTTACGCAATATATTTTTTTTTATTCAATATAATCCCCTAGAAGCTCAATACACTTGTTCCAATGATCTTCGGATAATTTTATCCCATCCTTATAATGGTTTTCCGGAAGCTCTCAAAATAACAGTCTACGGATGCTATGGCCTCTTCATTCGACGAAAAATGCTTTCCACGAAGGAATTGTTTGAGATTTCTGAAGAGATAGTAGTCACTGGGAGCCAAATCTGGTGAATACGGTGGATGTTCAAGCAATTCGTACTTTAATTCTTTGAATTTAGCCATCGTCAAAACACTTGTGAGCAGGTCTTGATGAAAAATGATTTCTTTCTTCTTTAAACCAGGTCTTTTCTCACGAATTTTTTCATCCAGCTGATCCAAAAGGCTGCAATAATATTCAGAGTTGATTGTTTTACATTTATGAAGATAATCAATCAACAAAATTCCTTTTGCATCCCAAAAAACTGATGCCATAACCTTCTTTGCTGATCGTTGTGATTTCACCTGCTTTGGAGCTGAACAACCAGCTTCAGTCCACTGTAAACGTTCTGGTTTCAATTTAGGATCATGGTGGTAGATCCAAGTCTCATCCATAGTTATAAAACGACGCAAGAAGTCGGTTTTATTCGGCTTAAAACGCTTCAAATTACGCTGAGAAATTTTTTCTCGATCCAGTTTTTGTTGAATTGTTAATGTGGGCGGCACTAACTTTCCAAACAGTTTTTTCATACGTAATTCTTCATGTAAAATATGGAGTACTCGTTCGTCTGAGATGCCTATGGCATTAGCAATTTTGCGCTTAGTCAAACTTGGATCCTCCTTAACCATATTATGTACCTACTCGATGATTTCTGCTGTGGTTGCAGTTTTTGGTCGTCCTTCGCGTGGATCGTCCTCAAGGCTGGTACGACCACGTTTAAATTCACCAGCGTTTTGAAGGTGGGGACTCCTTATACAATTCTAACACTTGTTCATAAATTTCCTTTGCTTTTAAACCCTTCAAAACAAAGAATCTAATGACTGCACGATATTCAGTTTTTTCCATATTAAAAAAAATCAATGACACGTCAACTTCAAATGGCTTGTAACAAAGAAAGAATTGACAGAATGACTTGCAACTTTGCATGTGTTCTCAGGACAGTTATACCAACTTGAGAAAACAAATTTGGAGCTAGCAGTGCCATCTCTTGGTGAGCGCAGGAACTTTTCAACCAAGCTGTAGAAAAAAAATATTAATGATATTTGTCTATGAAATGATAGACGTTTGATCACATGTAAAAAAACTTCATATATATGATAAACGATTTCTGAAACTGTTTATTATGATGAGACTTTATTCCCTGAGTGTAGCAAACCATTGCTGATACTCGTAAATGTGTACAGCTGCTTTGTTAGGCAGTTCTTCAGCAACTTCGGACATCGGCTGTTCTTCAGTTGTAAGCATCGCAGCGGCTTCGTCTAATTACTTCACTTCAATTGTGCTTTCCCCCATTATGGCGATCACGATTCGGTAATCTTGTCCACAGCGGACTCGGTTCACCGCTATTGTGCCTTCCTGCTCATTGCAATCATTACGGACTTCTATGCAGCGAACAGTATTCGGCTGATTCCCCCACAGCGACACAATATGGTAATATAATCCATAGCAAACAAAACCAGCTGATAGCTCAAGAGTTTTTACTGTGTCCCGCTTATGATGATCACAGTTGAATGTTCTATAGCGAATTTGGTTGCGTTCTCCGTAGCGACTTTGGTTTATTGCTCCACAATGATTGTGGTTAACCGTTCAAGACAATCTCAGTGGATTATTTCGCAGCGTCTTTAGCTATTTGCTCGTATTAGCCAGTTCTTTTAGATACCTACTGATTTGCCAAAGTTTTACTTTCAGTGACCGTGTGTCACCACATAAGCAACCTGTATGTCATTACGTATACTATATAAGCAACCTTACATAGTCTGTGTGTGTTGCTATCTGAAGTGCCCGTGTATTTGCTATCTACACAGTCCCAGTGTTACTTTCAACACAACCCGTATGTCTCAACCACCACAGCCCCACTGTCACAATCTGCGCTACACGTGTGCTACTAAGTAGAAAATAAAGACGGACTCAACATAGGCCCAGCCCAAATTGCTAAATCTAAGAAATTTAAATTCAGTGTGCAGCTTCCTTCTCCAATGTAAACATCTCAGTAACTGAGCACATCTACGGTATTTTGGTAAAATTAAAGGACCTGAGAGATTGTTCATTGACGACCGAATGGCCAGGGTCATGGATAAAATGTTAGCAACACAGAGAAAACAGATTTATCGTGACAATAGAATGTCTTGCCAACTGAATATTTTGGTTGCAGCAACCGAATTACGTAGTTATCCCAAACATATATTTTCCTGATACAATTGAAATATTTGGTTTCAATCAAAATTCTGTTGTATTAATCAAATTTCTGTTGTACTAACCGAATTTCTGTTACCACAAACAAATATATCGGTGGCTCCAACCAAACCATTCGGTTGGCAACAAATTTTGTCGACACAATGAATCTGTTTTCTCTGTGCAGACTTTTTTTGTTGAGTATAGGAAATACAAAGTGATAATTTTCATGAGGTGCTTATGACTCAGAAAATCTTGGGAAGCCAAACTGATGTCCCAGGTGTAGTTCACCATCGGGTCGAAGGTTAATGGTTAATGGGAATACATATGCAGGTCTACGAATCCAATTTTCAAAATGCCATCCCGTTGTGGAAGTACCTGTCCATATTCCAGGCGGAGATTTTCACCATCTATGTATGTGCATCAGAGTTCCTTTGACGGTACTTATTTTGTTTCGAACAATCAAGCGGCACTTAGATCCTTTGATTTCCTATGATGTGTCGTCTAGACTTGTGTTGAAAAGCATTGAGTCTCACGATAGACTCGGTGGATGCAGCTGACTAATCCTAAACTGGGATTGGGGGCTTGAGGTGCATGTGGGCAACGTACCAGTTGACAGGTTATTTTACTGCGGTGCCCATCACCAAATATTAAGCCCTGAATCTTTCTGTGGTGTAGCTTAGGGGTATATCAGAGAAAAACTAAGAATGTGGAGGGAATACAAGACCATTAAGTACTGTAATCCTACCTTTGGTCAGCGCCAGGCTAAGAAAATCCAGTAGAATTTCTTTTCTAGGTGTTTCAATGTACTATCAGTATGTCTGCTACGGACACTTTTCAATTCTACAAATTGGATGTTGAGAAGTCCCCGGCCTGACACATAGTAGATGGCGCTACTAGACTTTAATCGATATGATTTTTAGTTAGCCCTAACCTTCAAAAGACAAGTGTATAAATTTGACAGCTGTCGGATCATTAGTTTGTGAATTATAGCATTTTGAGTGAAGCAACTTTTGTTATTGTGAAAAAAATGTTGATAAAATATTGCTTTTTGAGGGGAAAAATACAGTTGAAGTAAAAACTTGGCTTGATGACGGGTTTTTGGACACTGCCCCAGGAAAATCAACCATCAAGGATTGGTATGCTAAGTTCAAACGTGGTGAAATGAGCACCGAAGACGGTGAACGCAGTGGACGCCCAAAAGAAAAAAATCCACAAAATGATTTCGAATGACCGTAAATTGAAATTGAATGAAATAGCAGGTGCTCTAAAGATATCAACTGAACGTGTACATCATATCATTCACGAGTATTTTTGGATATGAGAAAGCTCTGTGCAAAGTGGGTGCCGCGCGAGCTCACTTTTGACCAAAAACAAATCAGTGAAAACGAAGGCGAAAATCCATGAATTGGGCTTCAAGTGGCTTCCGCATCCACCGTATTCTCCAGATCTGGCCCCCAGCGACTATTTTCTGTTCTCAGATCTCAAAAGAATGCTCGCTGGGAAGAAATTTTCCTCGAATGAAGAGGTGATCGCCGAAACTGAGGCCTATTTTGAAGCAAAGGACAAATCGTACTACAAAAATTGTAAAAATGGTCGCTATAATCAGTGTATCACACTTGAAGGGAACTATGTTGAATAAAAATAAAACGAATTTCGCCAACAAAATGTGTTTTAGTATGGTAGGCCGGGGACTTTTCAATTGACCTGTTATGTCCTAGGCTTCGCGGCAGGAGACTACAATTCCTTGTAGGTTATATATACATACACTATCCCGCTTCATAACTTGGATAACTGTGCCTAATAAGGTGATTGGCTTCATTGAAAGCCTCAATATTTAAAGCAAAAAAACTTAAACTTGTTATAAATAGGCTATAGAATAGAAAAGCCTCCTCTTTTCATGACTTGTGCAATCCTATAGGATAACAAGCAGGAAACATTTACTAACATTAGGTTGAACAAATTATTAAAAGCAAAAAAATCCTTAAAAAAAGAAGAATTACATTTTCTTCTAAATATATAAAACTATTAGTAATGAAAAATAAAAAAGAGATCTCCTGAAAATTTTGTAAGGGAATTTTAGCTGCAAAGAAAAATTCTACATATCAGGAATTTTTCATAACAAATTCTTTATATATGACCTTCTACGAGAAAAGGGACCTAGTGTGTGAAAATAAAGTTTTGAGAAAAACACATTTAAAGTTTCATAACGCATTATCACTGTGAACACACCTTCAGTTGGGAGAAGCGATTTGGTATGATTAGCTATGATTAGGTGCTGACTTTGGTGACGTCATGCCTATGTCGTGACATATTTTTTTTCGCTTTTAGTGTTACAATACCTTTGTTGTTGTTGCTGCTCATTGCACCAAGCGGTTTATCGTTAAATCGTAAATGGTATTTGTATGAGAATGTCAGGGTCTTATGTACTGATTCACAGAAACGTGATTTTGTAGCCCCTAAACCGAGTGAACCCAAAGTGAAAAAAAAAATCAAAAAATTAATCTGAACCTACCAGCAAGAAAAAAAATCGAAGCACCGGATCACGAGAAAAAGAAAGCTGAAGGCAAAGCGCCGAAAAAAGAAAAACCTCAAATTGTCAAACGGAAAAAAATCGAAGTACCAGAAATGATATTTCATTTAAAAATCGGTCTACATAATTTTCATTTAAATTAAATGCCATTTGTTATTTATTTTTAAGTGTTGATTAATCAACTGACACATCCGTAAAAAACAGATGATATAATCAGTTAAAATAAATGTCAAAATTTTACCTACCAATCCTTAAAAAATAAATGTTTTTTTCATTTATTTCAAATTATTTCCGTTTTTGTATTTTTTTTTAATAACTCGTACAATACAAAATGTATGTATGCAGATAGCTATAGACACTTTTTGTGTGAATGTGTTTGTGTATGTATGTGTGTTTATGAAGTTTTTGTAATTTGAATTGAAAAATTTTGTATATATATACCACCAATTTAAATATAAAAACAAATTGAAATTTTTTGAATATTTTTTTTTTTTTTTGAAACAGACAGCAAACAAAATTTAAATTTGTAATAACTGCTATGGACACAAATAAACCACAAGTTTCCGCTTTTGTGGGTCAATTTTTATTAAATTTCAAACAAATGAAAAAAATAAATGAAACTGAAAAAAATGGTAAATGATAGTAAATTATTTCGAATAAATGTATAAAAAAGTTAATATAGATATGTCTTTGAAAAATAAATGTATGTTCCTTTATTTTTAAATGGAACGGAAAACTTTTTTTATTAAACTGCAAACAGTTAACTACATAATATTCTGAGTGTATTTTTTTATGGGGTAAATAAATTTTCATCAGTAATCTAACTCATTTCATCTTATTCTACACCCTTTTAGGTACTAGAATCCACTCTTAAGTCCATACCCGTTTTTTGACACACTAGGTCCCTTTTCTCGGAGAAGGTCACATATAAATTATCATTAAATAACTTAAATATCAACACCAATTTGTGTTCTCTATGTAGTTAAAATATTTTAGGTTCGCCTTTTTAAATTTGTGTTTTCTTTAGCAATGTATACACACTGAAACCACTGTCTTTTATTTTACAATCTTACTGCTGCTAATGATGATGGTCAACCGTGGTAATATTTCTTTTAAAGTGCCAAAGATTACAAAAAATAAAAACTGCTACAAAATAATTAAATGAAAATATATATATATATAAATATTTTGTTATATCATTGCAAATGTAAGCAAAAATGATCTTTTTTAATAAAACATTTTAATTTCATATTAATCGAAGAACCTTTTTAGAGACAACACTTTATAAACAATTAAGGTTATTTAGTGCAGCAGCAAATGAAAATAATAATAATAAAAAAAAAACAAAGTGTTATGAAATTCTTTAAATTTTATGCTTAGTAATAATGACTTTAAATTGAATTGATGTGAATGGTTAAAAGTTTATACATTTTGCAATACATAGTATTTAGTTAAAGCCATATTGCGTGAGATATTTTTTTGATGTTTAAACTGAAAATTTATCTATATATTAAGTTTGTATGTAAAGTATAATTTTTTTGCTGTAAATTCAATTAGTTTACTTGGCATTTTATGGCTTAAAGGCAATATATATATACATGGAGGTTTTTTTTTTTTGTAGTTGCTGTTGTTGTTGTTGTTTGTAAGTTTATATAGAGACTCTTTCAATATGGCCATAGGTCTAGTAATTAGTTTTTCTTGCCATAGTTACATAGATGCTGTATGGAAAATATGGTTTTACTGATTTATAGTTTTAAAACCTTTTTTTTTTTGTGTTTTTGGAGTTGTAGTTTTTGTTAAAGCAAAACAATCCATAAACATCATCAAGTCATATGTGAGAGGGATATCATATGACATTTGTGTATATAAAATTGCAATTTGACTAAAATAGCAAACATATTTAAATGTCAAATGCTAGGTATGGTTTGGTTCTTTATTTTTTTGTAGAATTGGTAACATTGTGTTTTTTTTCTATATTTTTAGGGGGAGATTTTCCTCTCACCATAATCGAGAGATCATTGTTTTAGAAAAAAAAAAAATATAATGTATAAACGTTTTATCTGTCCATTTGTCTTTATGTCCCCCGAACCATTTTTTCATGTGTTGCTTAGCCTATGAGTTTTATGAAGTTTGTGTGTGTCTCTAAATATGGTCTGGCACGCATTTGTTGTAATATGCAAAAATTGAATATTGAGTGCAAATGTTTATGGATCTATTTAGCAAATCAACAAAAAAAATCCAACAAACACAAACATGTTATTATAGTTTTGATTTTTGTAAGAAAAACGTGATCATCAGTGAAAAATTTAGAGCTTTATATTTAAACTCTAGTAACAATAAGTTATACAATTTTTGGTTATGGTTAAATTTTTGAAAACTTAAAAAAATGTTTAAATCGTGCGAAAATATTAACCGCTCTGAGGGTATTTCAAAAAAATTTAAATATTTTTAAAATTATAACAACCCATCTAAAATCGAAATATATATGAGCATACATGATCATACATGGGCCTGTATATGATCATACATGGGCATACATGGTCATATACGTCCATACATTGTTCAATATATGACCATACATGATCTCATATATGATCATATATCTTCGGATCCGAAATTTGAGGGTATATGGACGTATATGATCATATACGAGCATACATGAATAATATATGAGCATGTATGATAATATATGCACATATATCACCATATACCCTCAAATTTCGGATCCGAAGATATATGGTCATATATGAGATCATGCATGGACATATATGACCATGTATGCCCATGTATGATCATATACAAGCCCATGTATGATCATGTATGTTCATATATATTTCGATTTTTAGATGGGAAAGAAAATTTTATATTAATGATTTCTATTATAAATTATTAGAATTTTAGAAAAATATTCCTAGAGAAATTAGAAAATGCAAAATTATTCCTAAAAATAAAAATAAATTTCTTACAGACCTTTTGTAGTCAAAGGGTTTTTGTCACTTCTAACTGCCCCAGTAAGAGACAGAGTTATGGTGTCTAAATGTTAAATTTTAAGGGCCGATGTTGATTTTGAATAAAACACAAATTATTTAGGAAATTATTGTCATTTCTTTTTATTATGATAATATGGTATGGTTCAATTATGTATGGAACAAAATATCGGCCAAATGGCCGCCGCGACCTCGGCTGCAAACCTCTATCCCATGGTCCAAATTTCCGATGACGCTGAGGCATAATTGAGATTCTATGTTGTTAATGTGCCGAGTTATCTCATCCTTTAGCTCTTGAATTGTTGCTGGCTTATCGACGTACACCTTTTCTTTCAAATAACCCCAACGAAAGAAGTCCAACGGTGTCAACTCACATGATATTGGCGGCCAATTAACATCGCCACCACGTGAGATAACACGGCCATTGAATCTGTCGCGCAAAAGAGCCATTGTTTCGTTAGCTGTGTGGCGAGTGGCACTGTCCTGTTGAAAACACATATCGTGCACATCCATAACTTCCAATTCGGGCCATAAAAAGTTCGTTATCATCTCACGATAGCGAACAACATTCACTGTAACTGGCTGACCGGCCTCATTTTGAAAAAAATACCGCCCGATGATGCCGCCAACCCATAAACCGCACCAAACACTCACTCTTTGTGGGTGCATTGGTTTTTCGACAATCACTCTTGGATTATCATTCGCCCAAATGCGTCAATTCTGCTTATTGACGAATCCACTGAGGTGAAAATGTTCCTTATCACTGAAGATGATTTTCTTCGAAAATTTATCATCCACTGTTGCCATTTCTTGCCACCATTCTAACCATTGACGACGTTTGGAATGGTCAAGAGGCTTTATTTCTTGAGTCAATGGCACCTTGTAAGCGTGTAAGTGCAAGTCTTTATGCATAATGTTCATCAACGACGAGCGTGAGAGGTTGGGCACGACGACGAGTTGAGGTAAACGGCTCTTTAGCTACACTATCGCGAACAGCAGCTATATTTTCTGCAGTACGAGCTGTACAAGCATGCACTGGTGTTTTCACATCTCCTACAGACCCGGTTTGTTCAAATTTTTGCACGATTTTTCCGATTGTACACAGATTTAGACGATTAAATTGACCGAAAAAATCACGAAGTGCACAATATGCATTTTGATTTGAACGCCCATTTTCATAATAAGCCTGAATAACTTTAACGCGTTGCTCGATTGTGTATCTTTCCATGGTTCAAATTGAGTTAGTCTGAAATGAAATGCAGAAAACAACTTGACGTTTAGGTGTGGTTCACATTCAACATCGGCCCTTAAAATTTTACCACCCTTTAGTAAGGTTGAAGAAACAAAAAATGTAGTAAGTGTGCAAGCCTGTATAGGGTGCCATTTTCTGTTCAAAATGGTTACTAAAGATTTTTTTTATTCAAAGGCCCAAGGAAGCCAAAAAGGCCAAGCCAAATTAGGGAAAAGAAGGCGGATCAATGCGGCAATTTTTTATGGCTTAACTACTATTCGATCACAGATCACAAAACTCATAATTTTTTCGACCTAAAAGGTATAATCGCCAAGAAGTTATGAACAATTAATACTAATCCTGCTACGGTTCGTCTTTCCCAATGTTTATAATTGCCTTAAAAGTTTACCAAAAGGCTAAACAATAGTTTTAAAATTCTCTGAATCAAGAATTAAAATACTCTATTTCGCTTAATATACAACGATTTTATAATTTACACTGAGAAAAGGGAGTTATTAAAACAAATTAATTTTTTTGCCAATTGTATGCTGCGATTACAGCCAAATTATATATCAATCAATTAATTGATTGATATTCGATTGATTGCTACAACAAATTAATTTGTTGCTACAAAATAAATATTCAGTTTGATATATATACAAAAAAAAAAAAAAAACGGTTTGCCACAACCATTCAGTTTTTTTCTGTGTAATGCTAATTAATAAACTTTATCTTATCCTCACGTTCGTGTCTTAAGTCTTGTGTTTTTTTTATCAACATATTAAAAGAGAAATTTGTTTAGTATCATAGTTTTGCTTTCATTGCTTGTTATTTTTCCATTACCACTTTAAAAACAATAAAAATCCTTAAACAAAAAATTAAATCAAAATGCACGTGTTATTACCAAAATATAAAAAATCTCTCAAAAAAAACCTGGGAAAATCATTTTAATTAGAAACATTAAACAATCTTAAGAACACCTACATACGACGTGAGTTTCAACAATGAACAAATTTTCATCAAAAAAAAAGCAACAAATTCAATAATTACAATTACAATAAGGAACTATTTTAAATAAACATCTTAAACAAAAAATAGTTATACTTTAATCTATACTATAGAAGCCGCCAACCAAATTGGTAACAATCTTTTTTTTTTTTTTGTAGCCGGCAACAAATTTTGAAAAGCAATTGACACTTGAGGTAAACGTTATAAAAACAAAAAAAAAAAGGGTAAAGAAAATAATAAAATGTTAACAAACAAATATATATTTTTAGCCATTTATTGTATACACCCGGGGGTAACAAATGCAAGTAAGTAGTAGTATTCATGAACCTTAAGGTGGCATTTTAATTCAAACTCTTTAATTAAATAGTAACTTAAAATTCAGATACTTGGTTTTAAACATCAGAGTACATAAATATATAAACGAACATTTATTAATTTTTTTTTTTTTCAAAAATATCCCTGTTTAAATAAATTTGTTTAACTCAAATTTCAAGTTTCCGCTTTCCATCTGAAATGGTTTGGACAGCGCCTTAAGGGGGAGTCTTTTTCCGTTTACATTTTTCCTGTCGAAAATTCTAAAAAGTATCCTCAGATAAAAAATATTTTAAATATTTTTGGACATTTCGTTAGAGACGATACTTTTCTTCCGTTTAACTCCTAGTTTTTTTATCTGGCTCTCCTGGCGAAAATACTAAAAGGTACCTTATTAAAGAATTTGCGTGTCTGACAAAAATTCCAAAAACTACGTTTTGGTAAATTAACATCAGGTTTCTAGCCAAAGCAGTTTCGGCTGTTGGTTAATTTGAGGCTTTTCTCCTTTTGAGCCACTATTTTATCACGTGCTTGATGAATTTTCCTGGAGAAAATTCCAAAAGTAACCTTTTCAGAGTTGTAGCCTAAACTCTAGGGAAAATATATTTCATGTTTCAGGATTATAATCGATACGGTTTGGGCCTTTAATTAGGACCTTCGCACTTTGAGTTCCCGTACATTCTAAAATGTACTTTATCAATGAGTTTTCCCATAACCCAAGGTACACATATTTTTAACATATTTTTTTCTAGTACCAGAGGATTGGGAGGTCGTTAAGGGGGAGATTTTCCCCCTCTTTGCCCCTCTCCAAAAAATCCTATCTGCGCCAGAGAAGGATCCCAAATTTAGAATTTAAATACTTTTCTTTAGAAAAAAAAGTAATGAAATTTCGGGGATTATTCTAGAAGACAAAAATTGTTTAAATTTGAGGGTTATTCTTTAAAAAAATTATTTATAACCTGAATATTTTTCTTTAAAAAATGTCCCCTTCCCTGAGTGTTTTTTACAGAAAAAATAGCTTTAAGTCTGAAATATTTTGTAATGAAAAAAATTGTTCGAATCAAAGAGTTCTGTTATAGAAGAGAAGTCATGAGCATCTACTGGTTTTTCACTAAGAAATTTTTTCCATTCTAAGTATTTTTTTTTAAGTAAAATGTACCTAAAACCTTAAGTATTTTTTTAATAACTAAAAGTCCTTTTAACCTTAGGGGTTTCCACAGGAAACAGCCCTTAAAACCTGAGGTTTTTTCATAGGAAAAAGTCCTTACTACGTTGGGGATTTTTCTACAAAAAAATTGCTTAGAATCTGATAGCTTTGGTGAAGGAAAAATTCTTCAGGATTTATGCGATTTTCTGTGGAATAAACTCCATAAAATCTTAGCGTTTTTATTGGAAAATAACTCCAGAAAAAGTCCACAGAATATAAGAATTTCTTTTAAGGGAAAAGTTCTCAAAAGTTGAAGGTTTTTCAATTTGAGAAAGTTTCAGAAGTTTCCAGAATCTGAGGCTTTTTTTATACTTTACGTCAGAATTTAAAGGGAAAAATTTCTTAGAACCTTAGGTTTTTTTTATATAGGAGAAGGTCCTTACAGCGTTGAGATTTTTTTCCGTAAAAAACATTCCTTAGAATCTGAGAGCTTTGCTGTAGGAAAAATTCCTCAGTATTTATACGATTTTCTATAAGATAAACCTCATAAAATGTAAGAGTTTTTTTATACGAAAAGATCTTCGGAAACTCGGAATTTTCTATAGGAAAAAGTCCACTAAATATAAGAATTTCTTTACAGATAAAAATTCCCAAAAGTTGAAGGTTTTTCAATTTGAGAAAGTTCCAGAAGTTTCCAGAATCTGAGGCTTTTTTTATACGTAAAAGTCGTCAAAATTTAATGGCTTTTCTTAGATAAAAAAAAAAACTTCTAAGGATGTGAGAATTTTTCTATAAAAAAAGTCCTTATAACATGAATTTTTCAATACAAAATTTTTTTTCGGAATCTGAGAGCTTTTCTATAGGACAAAACCTTCTAAGTCACAGGATCTCTTATAGGAAAAAGTCTTCAGAACCTAAGGATTTCATTAAAGCAAAAAGTAAAAGGGAAAAAATCTTCAGAATAGAGTAAAAAGTTGTAAGAATCTGTGGGTTTTTCATAGGAAAAAATGTCCACATAAAAAAGTCTTCAGAACATAAGGGTATTTCTATAGAAAAAAAAAATCCTCAATATCTGGCCATTATACTATAAGCTTAAGACCTTAGGATCTGAAAGTTTTTCTATTGGAGAAAGTCGTCAGAATATAAGAATTTTTCCTACGAAAAAATTTTTTTAGAAAAAAATTCCTTATAACGTGAGGGTCCTACTATATAAAAACGTCTTGGGAATGTTAGAATTTTACTATAGAATATTTCCACAGAATCTGAGTATTTTTGTTTAAGATAAATACCTGAGGGGTCACTTAGGAAAATATACTCAGCATCTCAGAATTTTTATAGAAAAGAGTGTTAAAAACCTTAGGGATTCATTACACAGTACGACAGTGGTTGGTACACATGTTAACGGAATATGAAAATATGCTTAAAATAAAGAAATACCCATTTTGCTGTAGCACGTCAGAATGTAATGTATTTTTTATTGGTTATGTTTTAACTTTACATGCAAATTTAAGCGCCATCTAGCGGAGAAAAAAATATTTTTTTTTAAATTCCAAATTTAATTCCCTTTTCAAAACTTGTTCAAGCATTAAAATCGGTTCACCCATTCTGTTTTTATAGAACTTTTTATAATAGTATTACATTACAAGTGAACCTCCACATTCCTTCGAAACTTAAATATCGATTTTCTCAAAATTCTGACGTGCTACAGCAAAACGCTGAGACACGTATTTCTTTATTTTAAGCCTATTTTTATATTCTGTTAACATTTCTCATGTGTACTCAAAAAAATTTGATTTTGTCGTACTGCGTTATAGGAAAACATCCTTGAAAGTCTGAAGTTTTTTTGTATCATGATTTTGTCGTACTGTGTTATAGGAAAACATCCTCAAAAGTCTGAAGTTTTTTTGTACCATAATCTCTTTGAATCTGAGGTTTTTACAATTCCCAAATACTTGGCACTCTCAAAGAATGTAAGCTTAATCCCGTTAGGCCTCGGAAGTTTGAGCTGTAAAAAGAATAAAATCCGTTTTTTTCTATTCACCATTAATCTACTACTTTCACTCCAGTCAGAGAGAAGTTTCAGAAGAGACTCTATCAACTCTGATTGAGGAAGACTCTGTATTGCATGTGCCGAGTATTCCTCATATTCTACAATGTGCATTTAAATGAATTGTTGATTCATGCCCCTTTGAATAATGGACGAGTCCATTGTGGATTTAGTTATTCTTCGCCTTAGCAGCTTCGCGACGACCCAAGTCGCATCTGCTTCCATCTTGTTGAAAGCTGCCTTCTAGGGAACATGTTAGATACAAATTTATTTAAAAAAAAAAATGAATATTGAAACTAAAAATTTACCACATAAGTGTCACCCTTAAGTACGCATATGAGTAAGTTGGTTAGCGGCAAGTCATCATGTTTTGTTTGACGGCAGTTAACATACAACGAAATGCAGTTTTGTTATAAACTCTTCTCTTGTTTAACCATTTAGAGTTTTTCTTATTGTTTTTATTAACACAGTTCTTGTTGTCCTAATAATTGTGTAAACAATAATGATGCATCTCTAGTAGTTAGTAGTAGTTGATTCCAAATGCTCTTACACACACATACCACATGGAGTGATAGTAGAGTAAAATGGCCTGGTCAATAATGGCGGCATTTTGCTTTAAAAGAAAAATAAATTTAAACAATGAATGCTCACTTTTAACTCGTCTTACAATTTTGGATTTTAAAACATAAGCTAATTTTTCTTTGGCAGTGGCAGTGACGTTCCTGCAATTTAAATAGTAATAACAATAATAACAAATACTAATGGTGGGTAAATAGAATTTAACCAACCAGTGTTAAGTGAACACACACATATCTCTGTCTGTATGATGATGCGATCAATAAATCTATCGACAGTTAAGGTAAATCGATAAAATCTTTGAGAATAGAGACTAAAATAAAAAAAAGCAAAAAAAAAAAAAATATTAAAGTAAAGAAGCTGTTGCGTTTGAAGAAAAAAAAAACTACTTTGTTTTTAAATAATAAAGGTAAAATAAATAAAAGCGGAACTTTTGAAAAAGATTTAAAACAACATTTAAAACATTAAATGACGACTAAGTGTTAAGAATCAAAACCGTAGGGACAACTGAATAGATTTTGATAAATAATGTTGAGCTACATGAAACCATAAGGAAATGCAATATTTATTTAATTTGGTTTTTGAATAAACAAGAGGTAAGAAAACCCTGTTAAAAAGGAAATAAAAGTTGTTTACAACAATTTTGATATCACTATTAACGATAGATATTTAGGCCAATCAGTTAAATTAGAATTGGATTAGGAAAACCCTGATAAATTTGTTTTAAACCCTGGAAACATTAGGGAGATGGACTGTTACAAGTTCAGATGTACTGCAATAATTATTGGATGTTTAAAGATTTTAATAAAAAAAGTGTATCATAAATTGTTCTATATTAGGCTCCATATTAAATTTAGAATTCTATTTAAACAAAAATACCTTTTTATTTTTCTTCTTTCACAAAACCTACAAAAACTACGATAAAAAATTATAAATTGGGACATAAATTGTTCTTTAGAAGGCTCCTTATTAAAAAAAATCTAAAATTCTATTTAAAAAAAATCCATCCCTACAAAAACTACCACAAACATTTACAAATTCTGCATATCAATGAAAGCTCCTGTGGTTTTCTTTCGTATTTTTTCACAAACTACATCCAGAAAACGAACTTATTTCTCATTTCATAAGTCTGAAATGATAATAATGATGATGATGATGATGATGACCATGTTGATGTTTAATAATCAAAAGCCATACCACACAAACTTTGTAATTTTAATACCCTTTAAATTTGCACATTTTACAAAAATTGAAAAACAAAAACTGAAAACTGTTTAAACTTTCAAAACATAACATAAATTTTACACTTTTAACTTATTGTAAACAACTAAAATCAAAACAGTTTACACAGGTTAGCAAGAAAAAATTAAAATTGCAAAAAAAAAAAAAAAAATGTTTAAGAAATGGGAAATACAAAGTGATTACAAAAATTGTTTAATACTGCATTTCGACTGAGTCAGAATTTACGAAACATATTTTAGTTATGGCATCTTCTTTTGTAAAATAATGTCACTGAACCCTATACCACATAGTGTGGGTTATAATTCAAATCTCGATTTCTTCAATATCGGAATGTATCAATATTCCCGCTCTTAATTCGGATTCTAGTTTCCGAATTGTTACGTTACGTAAAATGCCACTAACAAATTTTTATAACAAAAGTACCCTAATTTTGAGGCTAATATTGCCGTCTCTGGGGCTATTACTTCAGCTATGCCCATTCAAAATTTCATTACAATCTTACCACTAAACAAGAAATGGCTCAATTATTTTCAAAAAATTGTGTCTAATATCATTCAATGTGCTATGAGTGTTATGTACGCACCAGAGAACTGCATTTGCTGATTGCAAAACGATCATACGCAATCAACACAAGAATAAATTGTGTTTGCGTTCAAACGCTGAATATACTCCAACACACATATTCGTTGATGATTTTAAATCAATCAAACGATGTGCAAATTGTTTTGTCACTGGTTTATAATCATCGGTCGTTGTTAAACCATTGTTTTATTCTGTTCATTCGAGCCAACAATAATTATTTTGATGTAGAATAAATCAGAAAAAACAACAACAACAACGTGTATGAGTGTAATCATAATTAAAACAAAATAGTTTCTTATCTATAAAAAGGGGGGTGGGTTTGTAAAAAGACATATTTCATAGCGTTATATGTATATTAGGGTGGGTCTAAAAAAAGTTTTTTTTAGAATTTTTATTAGGAATACCAAAAATATTGTTCTTTGTGAATATTTTTTTTTTTAATTTATGTCGACATTTCAGGCTCTCCCAATCCGGTTAAAGTTAAATATTGCCTAATTTTCCAATCAAAATAGATGAAAAAAAATTTAGACAATATTTGAATTTTTCCGGATTAGGCAAGTCTGAGATATCGACCTAAATTTCTTTTCAAAAAAAAAAATGTTTTTATTTCACAAAGAAGAATATTTTTAGTATTGTATTACTAATAAAAATTCTAAAAAAACGGGTTTAAGTCCCACCCTAATGTGTGTTCCTATTTTGTTGTAATTATGAATAAACTCATATGCGTTGTTTGTTGTTTTTTCTGATTTATTCAACGCTGACTTTTTGTTGAGTGATTACATTTGCATAAAACATAATCGACAGATAATTCACACTGATCCCAATTACGCGTTCAGTAACATGATGCTGATTTTATTCAACATTGAATTTTGTTGAACTATTAAATGTGAACAAGAATTTTTGTGTATGATTAAATCAAGAAAAAAGTTGATTTTGCAGTTCTCTGGTACGCACCCATATTATCATACAAAGTTTATGCAAAGGATAGTATTAGTGTCCAAAGAAAGTGAAATTGAATTTTAAGACTTCCATTCGGCCAAAGATTGTTTGCTGAAAAAATTAGTGATTAGCGTTTGGAAAAGGAAGAGTCGACGCGAAAATTTATTGAAAATTTCCTTAGTATATACCCGGCGAAAAATTGATTTTTTTTAAACTTCTTTTTTGAATAATCTTATTGAGTATAATTTTAATTAAGTTGATAAAACTCTAAAATTTGTTTGATAAAAAGTTTTTAAATAACACTATGTGCGCAGGGAGCTCTTTTAGTTGTTTTTTTTTTTTTCTTTAATAAAAAATGCAGAAAATTATTTTTGTTATTGATTTTTTTACCCAAAAATTTGTTTGGTAAAGACAAAAGTAGAGAATTTAAAGTACCATTTTTAAAATAGCGCTACTGAAAAAGATACCTTTTTAAAAAGTTATTCTGTTGGAAAAAATTCTGTTGAAAAGTGTACCCTTTTGAAAATTTTATTTAAAGGTACACTTTTAGAATAGAAAAATATCTTTTTATAAAATTATTTTTTTACAAAAGTACCCTTAAAAAATAAACCTTTTAAAAAAGTACTCTTTGTAAAAAGTACCCTATTAAAAAAGTACCCATTTAAAAAAAATACTCTTTACAAAAGTACCTTTTAAAAATACCATTTTCAAAAAAATAACTCTACAGCATCCTTTTAAAAAATACATTCTTAAAAAGAGTACTCTTTTAAAATAAGAAACCCTTATAATATGGAACCCTTTAAAAAAAAGTACTCTATTAAAGAAGGACCTTTTAAAAATTACCTTTTAAAAAATTAATCTTTTACAAAAGTACCCTTTTCAGAAAGTACACTTCTACATAAGTACCATTTTAAAGAAATACTCTTTTAAACAAGTATCCTTTTAAAAAAGTAGCCTTTTAAAAAAAGTAGCCTTTTAAAAAAGTATCATTTTAAAAAAGTACCATTTTATAAAAAATTACCCTTTCAGAAAATAATTTTGTTATAAATGCTTTTCGAAAAAGTACCCTTTTCAAAAAGTACCCTTTTAAAAAAAGTTTCCTTTTCGAAAAAGTACCCTTTTCAAAAAAGTACCCTTTTCAAAAAAGTACCCTCTTCAAGAAAGCACCCTTCAAAAGTACGCTTTCAAAAAGTATAGTTTTAAAATGTCCTCATTCTAAAAAGTACCTTTGCAATATGTACCCTTTTTAAAAAGTTCCCATTTATAAAATGTCTGATATAAAAAAGCAAATTTATTCCTTATAAAATTCATTCGTTTTCAAGTTCAGTCTAAACACTATAAAAAAAATGTATTTTAAACCTGGCTTTTAGTTTTGTTTTAAAAGAGTTGACCCCCCATTGTTTTACCACCGTGAGTGTTTTTGTTATTTTATTTTTGTTAGTTCGTTTTTTTTTTGCCAAAGAAGAGTGTTTATATCAAACTCTTGTACGGTCATGTTGCATCAACACATGATGACAGTCATAATTCTTTAACAGCCACCAATGGAGAGTTATTTGTGTTTATATGGGAAGTGGTATACTTAAACTTAACTAAATGATTTCAATCTTTAGTTAAACAAAAACCTTAAACTTAAAATTGTATTTTTTTTTTATTAAAGAAAAATATTGTCAACACTACGACAGAGCCATTACTATAAATAAGGCAAAAAGGTATCATAATCATTATTATTTGTGATATTTAGTTCATATATATGTACGAAATTTTAAATCTGTTGCCAGAAATCTGTGAACGCTCTGTGTATGTGTGTATGTGAAATTGTATAAAAAGTCTCCCACGGTTTGTTTGGGGAGAAGCAATAAAAAAAGCTAAATTATATATATATTATAAATAGACTGATACGATTTTAATTTTTCTAGAAATTATTTCCGGTTTTTTATTTACTGTATAACTGTTAAAGCAGCCAAAAAGATGCTCTATATAATTGTTGAAATTAATAACAAACAAAATTAATCTTTTACACGCCATGAGAATAAAAAAAAAAAAAAACAAAAAACAAAAGACTTAAGCTTTATACTGGTAAAATAAATTACTATGACCAGTTATAATTGTTTAACAAATGACAAAATCTTTTTAAAAACAAATTATTATGATACAGAATTTGAAAATAATATTAATTTATGGCTATGGTTAATTGTGGTTTTATTTAAATCATTAGTTTTAAACACCTTAAATGATCTCATTCTGTTAACACCCTCTGTGGTTTTTATTTCCTATCGGGCAACATGTCAAAATTGACATGTTTATCTTTTTAATAGTTTGTTATATAGTGTTTTTTGCAACACAAGAAATTGCAGCGATTTAATGCTTTAAATTAAAAATTAATGTAAATTACTGTCAACATTATACAGAAACAAGCAGCCCTTTTTGTTTTATAAACAGCAAAAAAACGTATATTCAAGCAGATATAGAGATAATTTAATTAAAACGTAAACACACCCCCGACTGTTTAAAAAAAGAAATATTGTTAATATAATACTTAAAATAAAACTCGTTAACATATGTAAATTTATTTTTTTTTTTTGTTTAGCTATGTTTAATAAATATAAGCCAAGGAATGACTTTATTTACAATTTTTTATTTTATTTTTTGCTTAATAATATATTTTAAACAAAAAGTGTTAAGATTGTTGTAATAGTTATAATAATATTGGTTGTTTGTCATAGCTGTTAATTAACGTTCAAAAATGTATATAAATTCAAATTTACTAAAAACACAAAAAAATTATGAACTCAATTTCATTTATTTGTTTCTTTTTTGTGTTATACATTAAGGGTATTCATTTAAGATTTTTTCTGGTTGGAAAAATGAAAAATTACACTCTTATGATGTGAGCAGTCGTTTTTTGAAATAAAAAATATAAATACAGGTTGGTTGAAAAGTTCCTGCGCTCACCAAGAGATGGCACTGCTAGCTCAAAACTTTTTTTTCTCAAGTTGGTATAACTGTCCTGAGAACACATGCAAAGTTGCAAGTCATTCTGTCAATTCTTTCTTTGTTTACAAGCCATTTAAAGTTGACGTGTCATTGATTTTTTTTAATATGAAAAAAATTGAATATCGTGCAGTCATTAGATTCCTTTTTTTGAAGGGTTTAAAAGCAAAGAAAATTTATGAATAATTCTTAGAAGTGTATAAATAGTCCTCACCTTCAAAACGCACCGTTGAATTTTGGGCTGGTTAATTTAAACGTGGTCGTACCAGCCTTAAAGACGATCCACGCGAAGGACGACCAAAAACTGCAACCACAGCATAAATCATTGAGCAGGTACATAATATGGTTAGTGGAGATCCAAGTTTGAATAAGCGTGAAATTGCTAATGTCATAGGCATCTCAGACGAACGAGTACTCCATATTTTACATGAAGAATTACGTATGAAAAAACTGTTTGGAAAGTTAGTGCCGCACACATTAACAATTCAAAAAAAAACTGGATCGAAAACAAATTTCTCAGCGTAATTTGGAGCGTTTTAAGCCGAATAAAACCGACTTCCTGCGTCGTTTTATAACTATAGATGAGACTTGGATCTACCACCATGGTCCTAAATTGCAGCCTTTTGGATCAGCTGGATGAAAAAATTCGTGAAAAAAGACCTGGTTTAACAAAAGTTACATTTTTCCACTTTTACATTTTTCCAACTACTAAAAAAACTAAAATGAATACCCTTATTACATTTAAAGGTAGTGGTGTTAGTTTTAAAACGCCTTTTAAAATTTAAAAAAATTTTGTTTATTTACCATGTATTATTTTTAGCTGCTGTTTGTTTTAAAGATTTTCCCAGCAAAAAAAAATTTGTTTTTAATTAAAACTGGATTTATTTGTTAGCTAAAATATAGATTTAATTATTTTTATAATAAAAGCTACCTTCTTTTATAGTAAAACAGAATACCCATGTGAAAATGGAGATATATATATTTATATATATAAAGGGTGTCCCAAGAAGAACGCAATTTTCAAATTTTAAATAAAACACAGATATTTAAAAAAAAATCGTGAAACTTTGTTATATCGTAAAGTAGACAGAATGAGGTTATGTATGGAACAATATATCGTGCAGATGGCCGCCGCGGCTTTGCTGGCATGCACGCGATCTTTTAATGAAATTTTCAATGACCGTTTTGCATGAATGCTGCGGTATTTAATTAATGCAGCGTCCAATTTCTTCTTTTAAGGCTTGAGTCGTCGTCGGCTTATTCGCGTAAACCATCGACTTCAAAAAACCCCAAAGAAAAAAATCTAATGGTGTTAAATCGCACGATCTAGGCAGCCAATTCTGATCTCTAAAACGCGAAATAACACGACCGGGAAATGACTGATGCAGCAA
This sequence comes from Eustalomyia histrio, assembly GCA_949748255.1. Lineage (NCBI taxonomy): Eukaryota > Metazoa > Arthropoda > Insecta > Diptera > Anthomyiidae > Eustalomyia > Eustalomyia histrio. Next base: position 132,079,220 of record OX456524.1, on the reverse strand, counting down.
TTGAATTGTTTCTCTGGCTGTATGACATGTGGCGCCGTCTTGTTGGAACCACATGCCCTCCACATTCATTTCTTCAATTCTAGGCAAGAAAAAACTGGTTATCATTTCACGATACCGAACACCATTGACTGTTTGCGCTTGACCTGCCTCATTTTCATAAAAAAGGTCCAATGATTCCTCCAGCCCAAAAACCACACCACACAGTGACACGTTGAGGATGCATTTGCTTCTCGTGAATCACTCGAGAATTTTCCTCACCCCAAATGCGACAATTCTGCCTATTGACGAAGCCATCAAGATGAAAATGGGCCTCGTCACTGAAGATGATTTTATCGGCAAAATCAGCATTTTCATGTTGTCTCTCCAATACCCAATTAACGAACTCCCTTCGCTGTCCATGGTCAGCTGGCTTCAGTTCCTGAGTCAATTGAACTTTGTATGCATGAAGATGCAAATCTTTCGTCAAAATTCGCTGCAAAGTGGATTTGGAGACACCAATTTGCTGAGCTCGATGTCGAATGGAGGTGGATGGAGTTTGAGCGACATCATCACGTACAGCTGCGACATTTTCGGTCGATCGACCTGGTCGATGGCGCGTTGTTGTCTTTACATCACTAACAGACCCAGTTTCGGCAAATTTATCCATTAATCTCTTTACAGTTGACTCTTTTGGAGCATTATTGTGACCCCAAATTGATCGCAATTTGCAAACTGTAGCCGCAAAACTTTCACCATTTTGGTAAAACAATTTCACAATGAGAATGCGTTGTTCATTCATGTAGCGCTCCATTTTTACTAACCTCGTACCTTCTACTAGCAAACAATAACAATTGTTCAAATGTCAAACAATGACACTTCGAATGTTGCCAGATTTAAAAATTTCGTTCTTCTTGGGACACCTTTTATATTAAAATACACGGTCATACATGGGCTTGTATAAAACACTGCATGGACACAATTGTTCTGCACCAAAATTTTTCTTAGAACAGGTTACCTGTGGTCCTTTTTACCACCGATTCCATTAAACACGCTCTAGAATTGATTTCTGGGAGTCAAGAACCTGCTCTATGATTGGTTCTAGAACCGGTTTGAAAGCAACCTGTTATAGTTTCGATGATACGAACGTATTGCTTAAGGGTCAAAATCCATATAAAAAGAACCGGTTGCAGAACATACATTAGAACCTATGCTAATGCGATATAAGTTTGTCTGTTTAAGAATTTTTACTGGGTTTATTTAAGTTCATGCATAGTTTAATTAAAGTCCATCTACAATTTATACCAAAGATTACTAAACACAGCTAGAAATCGTTAGTAAATTTCACCTTAACTCTAAATGAAAATTAGCGTAAATTTTTGGTTACAGCTTCGTGATCAGGGGGAAAAAGTTCAAATCTCAATTTCTCTACTATCGGAATGTATCAGGCCGTTGGATAATATGCCGTTTCTTACACTCAGAAAAAAAAAAGTTATTAGAAAAATTTGTAAACGTTTTTCAATCCTACTTTACTATTTTTGTACATGATTTTTAAAAAAACAATATTATTTAGCAAATGTTTTTGTTATTTACATTTTACAAATTACAAAATTTTTACAGAATATTTACAAACATTTGTTGCTTATTTCAGAAATCATTTACAAATTTTTCAAAACCGATTTGCTAAAATTAGCGAAAAAATGTACTAATTTTAAAAGAAGTAAATATTGAAGGAAATGTTATTTATAATTCAAACTTACAACTATAAACTTTAATTGCCTTAAAATGTTACCTAGATTAAAAAAAGGGATCCGAAGTGAATATACTGACTCGTGTCTAAAAATAGGACATCCACTTAAAATAGCACTAAAAAGTTTATTTAGTTTAAAAATCAGCTCTAAAAATAATTAAAATATGACCTTAAAAGCAAAAAAATTTACTATAATATTTTCAAAACAGAAATTACCAAATTAAAACAAGTTGATAAAATCGTTTGTTTTTAAAATGTTTAAGCCTTTGATTTTTTTTTTTTAATATTGTCTAAAATATTTTTTGAATTGAAAAAAAAAAATAAAAAATTTTCATGCTCGATAGAAAAAAAAAAATTCAAATTTTGTACTAATATTAATAACATTTAGTTAATATTTTTGCTGATTGTAGCACATCGATTTTAAATTCCACTTTACAAAAAGATTACTAAAATTTAGTAGCGGCAGCTAATTTTTTCTACAAATTTTATTATACTAAACGTCAGCAGACATGTGTTGCTAAGGTTAGCAAAATATACCGCAGGGCTCAAGTTAGCAAAATTTCCCGTAATAACAGTTTCAGTTGCCATTACAGATTTTTTTTTGGTGAGTGTAGTTGAGATTCTAGTTTCCAAATTGTTACATTACGTAAAATGGCACTCAAAAATTTTTATGCTTATATTGCCGCCTCTTAAGGGTATATGAGGTTCAACGCTCGCTATTACTTCAGCTATGCCTATTCTAAATTTCATTGCAATCGAACCACAAAGTAAGAAATGGTCCAATTATTACCAATAAATTGTATCAAATGTGCTACAGTGCGCATGAGTGTTATGTACGCACCCAAAGAGAGTGAAATCGAATTTTGAGGCTTCCTATCGGCCAAAGATTGTTTGCCGAAAAAACTAGTGATTAGCGTTTAGATAAAGAAGTATATACCCCAACAAAAATTATTATTTTTTGATTTTTTTTTAAATTATACACTTCGAATGTTGCCAGATTTAAAAATTGCGTTCTTCTTGGGACACCCTTTATTAAGTATATTTTTAATTAAGTTGTTAAAACTCTTAAATATGTTTCATAAACGAATTTTAAATAACACTATGTGGGTGAAAAATCTAAGGCTTAAAATTGAATATTAAATAGTTTGCATTTACAATCATTATTTTTCTTTATCTTAATCTTTTAGAAGGAAAGATCTTCTTTCAACTTTCATCTAACATTTGTTTAGAATAGTACGATTTGACCAACTCTTCAAACTAGGGCTCCTTTTCGGATATAACTTCAGCATTTGAGGTAAACATTTTCGCTCGAGCTAACTTTTCTTTTTTTTTTATTGTAGAGCTTTTAAAAGAAAACATCGAAATGAACCCTTATATGCACTTAGCGTCGTCGAATGTTTACGAGGGTAAATTATGAAAGTTTAAATTTTAAAATCCACAATAAAGTAATTTTAATTATGGTTTGTAAAGTTTTAAAAATTATTGGTCATTTTGTAATGTTGACTGGGTTCTCTTAGTTTCTTGTGGACATTTTCTTGTATGGATTATGTGTGATAAATCTTGTATGTAGATTTATTTTATTTTTTTCTTCAAAGAAAATTGAGTCGCTTGCTATGGTTTACTAATTTAATTTATTTCTAGTTTATCGATTTATTGAATGCATTTGTATTTTTTGTGGAGTCATTTTTTGTTTGTTGTTTTAAACTCAAGTTTAGTATTTTTTTTTTTTAATATGATTTATATTGTGGGTATTTAAAAACTGTGTTTGTGGTTGTCATCATATTGTTCAAAAGATTATGATCTGTTTCAAATTATATATGATTTATAAAGGTGTATAGAATATATCATATGGAATTATGATTATACAGACAGTAATATATAAAATATTAGGAATATTTAAGAAAATTATATATATGTATGAAATAAAATTTAAAATTTACTTACAACATGGTTTCAGTTTACCAATAAATACCTTTAATTTTATAACGAGGTCTTTCTGCTCGCATAACCCGGTTTCTCTGGCAGTAGGCATAAAACAATATCCTGAATCCTACACAACTCCTAGAACACTGTGTTTCTTCCATCAGTATTTTGTGAAAACAAAATTATCCACCTTAAATGTGGCAATATGTATTATACCTTTTCAAATCATAGCTACATTTTTTTTTTCGTTTACGCTAAAGGGGTGCAGAGTATATATTAAACATGTCTTTATATTTAAAAATTTCTTTTGCATTTATTTTATATTTTTCATTTACATTTTAGCACGTTTTGTATACCTTCTAACCTTAATAGACCTCTTTTTAACTGTAAACATGTTACAATATTAGACTAAAATTTGCAAAACTTTAACTGTAACACGATATAAAAAAACATGTTGTTGCAACATAACATATGTTTGTAACAAAGTTGCTAAACACAACACAACATAAAATTTCATAGAAATTAGAGAAAATGTTGTTAAACAAAAGAAGAGAAAAAAAATGTATACCAAAAAAAAATAAGTTAAAAAAAAATAGTTTTCCTATATCGTGACGTACGTGATAACTTTTAACATGTCACAAGGGTGATTTTAAAATAAAGATTAAACATATTATAGCATATTTAATATCTAAAGACAAAAACATACATAACCAAAATCAATGAAACAGGTTAGAAAATTAAAAAAAAAAATGCTATGATATGAAGTTATCAAAACCCTACAAAGATTGAGAATTTAAGGACATATTGAAGAAAAAAAATATATTTTAGAAGCCTTCAAAAAAACGTACAATACAGGAAAATTTTGCAGGCCTGGCATCATTACAACAGCTACTTTTCGCCCACAAAAAAAAAATATGACATAATTCCCAAAACAGTTGTATGTGAAATGCTTTTGTAAAAAATTTTAAAATTTTGGGTGGTATGTTAGTATTTTGTGGGAAATTAATTTTTTTTGGGCACTATGACATATCTTTACTTTGGCCGTTAGGCATTATAACAGGAAGAATAATTGATGAAAATCATGATGCTTAATTTTTTTTAAATGCCTTAAGACCCAAAATCTACCAGTTTATACAGAAAGTCTTAAAAAAATGTTTAATTAAACTAAAAAAAAAACTCTGCTACAAGTTTATATATTTATTTTCAATCTCATAACTTTTAATCTTTTTAATCTTTATTTTTAGGCATTATGCAGGCATTTGGGCGCTATACTTTCGGACATTATGGCAGCACTCTGCACTTTTAGATAATGAAACTTTTACTTGGATTAACGATTATTACTCAGCAAAACTTTAATTATCAAGTAAGTGGTTATATAAAAAAAAAAACTAAAATTTTTACTGCCTATAATTCAGCGTCAGTACTAGTAATTTTTTTTTACGATAAACCAGCATGCAGAGGGCTCTCCTGCTAATGCAATGCATTGTGTTGGAATTAGGAAAATAGGTTATGGGAAGGGGAAATAGGGACATTTGACTTGTATTTCTCTATATTGTAAGTAACAGGGGAATTTATTCCACATACGACTTGTAGGACTGCTAATTGAATTTTCCCTGTAATGCGTTTTGAAGTCCACCGGACCGTCGACTACAAAAGATTTTCCAGTGAGTAAAGCTGGATATCCTACTGTCATTAATGAGTTATCTCTGCCCTGCTTTGAACATGGTACAAAAGATTCACTTTCAACCTCCTGGCTATAAATGGAAGTTGTATTCGTATTCCATATTCGGTTAAATAAAGATTGTATAAATAGCATAAATAGCAGAAGGAGTTTGGATGGGGCGAAATATTTTTTACACCTTTTAAGCAAACCAAGATATTTGAAGGCTTTTCACCACACTTAAAATACCTGCTTATAACACAGTACGACAGTGGTTGGTACACATGAGATATATTAACAGAATATGAAAAAAAGGCTTAAAATAAAGAAATACGTGTCTCGGCGTTTTGCTGTAGCACATCAGAATTTTAAGAAAATCGATTTTTAAGCTTCGATGGACCGTGGAGGTTCACTTGTAAGTTTTGTAAAAACAGAATGGGTGAACCGATTTTAATGCCTGAGCAAGGTTCGAAAAAGGGAATTAAATTTTTTTCTCCGCTAGATGGCTCTTTAATTTTTATGTAAAGTTAAAAATACAGTGTTTTTAATTTGAAATCCAATAACTAAAGTAGATTCTGCTTTGTGAATACTTCTCATCAGCGCCTTAACGTTCTAAGCCAACTACCAACTTGTTTACATTGTCACTAATTGCAGTCTTCTCTCCTTTTTCTCCTTCTCTCTCTCTCACGCATGAATGGTTTTTTTCCATTACAATACGTTCACCTTTCCTTACTTCACGCACTTGTGAATTGTCGAGACACGTATTTCTTTATTTTAAGCATATTTTCATATTCTGTTAACATTTCTCATGTGTACTCAAAAAATTTGATTTTGTCGTACTGTGTTATAATTCCCGCGGTGATGCCCGCATATTAAATTTTAAATATTTTATATCAAGTGTAGGGTGTTCATACAGATTAATTTCATATAACAACATTGTATTTAAATAGGTTATGTGAATTTTTTGTTTGGTTTTCCAATTTTTTTTTTGGCTGGTGGACAAAATTTTCAACAACTTTTGTTTGTGTTAATTTCTTAATGATTTCTTTTGGTAATAACAATTTTATTGTGACTCTTTTTGTGAGAAATAATCATTTAAGAACATCTTTGTTTTTTTATTGATCATACTTACTAGAGTATTTGTATTTAAGCATTTATGGTAAAGTCACGTTGGCATAATTTGTTTTATGTTAATGTTCGCTTATAAAATTGTTTAAAAAAAATCCTTTAAAGCTTCTTCTTTAAGTATTTGATCAACTTCAATGAATTGTTATTTAATTTGAGTAGCCATTGGTTTATAAAAAACAAACATTTAAAGATTTTTATTTAACTTTAACAAAAAAAAAAAAAAATAAAAAAATCAATTTTGTTTTTTTTAAGCCCACAAAATTATATTTCTTTTACTCTTAAGCACGACATTATTGTGTAGTTGATTGTCATTGTTTAAAAAGGGGGGATTTTAATACAATTGTTATGGTTTTTATGTTTAAACAACAAATACAAACAATTTTTGTTTTGTGTTGTAACCAAAAAAAAAAAAGAGTATCATTGTTGTTTAGTATTAAAAACAATTTGCTACTGTAATGTATTTAAGAAAACAAAAAAAAAATAACGAAATTATTTAAGCATTTAGTTTAAAAACTTTAAAGAAAGAATATTACAAGACCATGAAGTGGTTAAACGTGAGCTACTGGAATTTTTTGCAGCAAAAAAAAAACTTTATTTAAATTCAATTGTAAATGAAAATTTTGGTTGTTTTAACTGAAATAAGTTATAAAGGCAATTTAAGGGAAATTTTTGTATAAATTCAAATAATAACTTTCGGTTTTTAATAACAAGTGCTGGGAAATTTAAAATATAACAGAGAATTTGTTTTATTCAAATTGTGACAGTGATAGTAAAAAAAAAAAAAACACACACACACACAAAATTGGAATTTTTCAAGGATGTTATACGGAAACTGATATTCTTGAATGGTTTTAAAAAAATAACCGTTATGGTATTTGAAGGGTTACAGATTTCAGCGGCTACGTAATCCATGTTTGAATTAAGTTCTTATAGGAATAACGGCTACAGTTATGGTTTTTGAACAAATAACGGTTGCGTATCCTCTTTGTGTTCAGTAGACCAAAATAGTAAAATAATAGATTAGTAAATTAGTAAAATACTAAAAATTAAAATAGTTAAATAATAAAATAGTAAAATAGTAACATGCTAAAATAGTAAGAAAGCTAAATTTTTTAAAAGTTAATTAGTGAAATGGAAAAATATATGAATAAGAAAATAATAAAATCGTATAATAAGAAAACAGTTAAATACGAGGTCAGCTTGACAACTCCGTGACTTTTTGAACTTTCCCCAAAATACAAAAAGAGTAAAATAATAAATTAATAAATTAGTAAAATACCAAAATAGTTAAATACTAAAAAGTAAAATAATAAATCGAAAATTAATAAAATAGTTAATGAGGAAAATAGTAATAGCGAAAAATAGTAAAACATTTAAAAGTAAAATAGTAGAATGTTAAAATAGTAAAATGGGAAAATAGTAAAATAGTTAAAAATTAAAATAGTAAAATAATAAATTTGTAAAATGCTAAAATATTGAGAAAGCTTAATATTTTAATAGTTAACTAGTGAAGTTGAAAAATATATAAATAAGAAAATAATAAAATCGTATAATAAGAAAATAGTTAAATACGACATCAGCTTGACAACTCCGTGACTTTTTGAACTTTCCCCAAAAGACCAAAAGAGAAAATAATAAATTAGTCAAATACAAAAATAGTTAAATACTAAAAAGTAAAATAATAAATAGTAAATTAATAAAATAGTTAATGAGGAAAATAGTAATAGCGAAAAATAGTACACTGTTAAAATAGAAAAATAGTAAAATAGTTAAAAATTAAAATAGTAAAATAATAAAATAGTAAAATGCCAAAATAGTGAGAAAGCTAAATATTTTAATAGTTAACTAGTGAAATGGGAAAATAAAAAAATAAGAAAATAATAAAATCGTATAATAAGAAAATAGTTAAATACGATGTCAGCTTGACAACTGCGTGTCTTTTTGAACTTTCCCCAAAAGACCAAAAGAGTAAAATAATAAATTAGCAAAATACAAAAATAGTAAAATACTAAAAAGTAAAATAAGAAATCGTAAAATAGTTGATGAGTAAAATAGTAACACCAAAAAATAGTAAAATAGTAGAATGTTAAAATAGTAGAATAGGAAAATAGTAAAATAGTTAAAAATTAAAATAGTTAAATAATAAAATAGTAAATTAGTAAAATTTAGTAAGAAATCTAAATATTTAAATAGCCAACTAGGGAAATGGGAAAATATATAAATAAGAAAATAAGAAAATCGTATTATAAGAAAATAGCTAAATACGAGATCAGCTTGACAACACCGTGACTTTTTAAACTTCCCCCATAGTGAATTAACACCCATTACTCCTATAAACTAACATCTCTTAATAGACTACTGGCAAATTTTGATCCATCTGCGTGAAACAGAAAACCTTGTAAATTTCGACGAAGGTAAAAAAAATAATATTTCGTGTTCTCATGAAGCCACAAAAATGCTTTAAAAATTCTTTGGGGACTCCGATCCATTAACTTGAGTGATTAAGAAGTGGAAATTATCGATAATATTCATGGAATTATATGAGATGGCTGATGATATAAGCAGCTCAACTGAGCGGCTACATCATATTTTACATAAATCTTTGAATGCCGCGATTGCACACACACTCAACCACAAGTACAACCGTGTGACCACTTTAAAGGAGTGTTAAAAAATTCAAATATTGGGCTACGAACTGCTACCTAATCCAGCATATTCTCCCATTTTGGTACTCTTAGACTATTACCTATTTTCAAATCTGAAGAAAAAATATCTCGGCGGTAAGAATCAAACGCCTTTTTTGAGGACTTTGAGGAAAGCTGTTATTTGAAAGGAATAAAAGATTGAAAAAAACACTAGACTAAATACAGGGTGGCGCAAAAATAACCTTCCGATGTTTTTTGGCTGTAATTTAAAAAAAAATTAAAAACTTTGATTCTTCTTGTGGACTATTTTTATTTGGTCTTTTAATTTTTTTTACATCAAGTCGAGAATATGATGTCATGTAAATGGCCGCCGCCACAGTTGATTGTCATTTGAGCCCTTTTTATGGCATTTTCCATCACTTTGGCCAAAACTTCCGGCGATAGGTCCTCACATTCTTGACGGATATTGTATTTAAGAGCTGCAAGAGTCTGAGGCTTGTTGACATAAACCTGCGACTTCAAAAAGCCCCACAAAAAGAAGTCTGGAGCGGTCAAATCAGGCGATCTTGCTGGCCAGTGCAAATCGCCAAAACGGGAGATTAGGCGCCCGGGAAATGCATCCTTCAGCATATCGGTTGTGGCACGTGCAGTGTGTGGCGTTCCACCGTCCTGTTGGAACCACATGTTTTCCAATCCCAATTCATCAAATTGCGGCAAAAAGAACTCGTTGATCATTGCTCTGTAGCGCTCACCATTCACAGTAACCGTTTGGCCCGCGACGTCTTCGAAGAAAAAAGATCCGATGACTCCTCCAGCAAAAACAGCACACCATACAGTGACTTTGAGCGGGTGTAATGGCTCGTGGGTTACACGCGGATTTTCAGTGCCCCAGAAGCGTAAATTTTGCTTATTTACGTACCCGCTAAGATGGAAATGGGCCTCATCACTCATGATTATTTTTGATAAAAAATCATCTTCATTATTGCTCAAATAAATAGTCACCAATATTCCGCGTTCTGGAGCAGTGTAGCGTAACATTGTTTATTAGCGTGTATTTCGCATGTGTTTACTACACAAATGTCAAAACAGAACTGACATTAGGGGTCAATTGCAAAATTTATAGCATTTTCTGATAGGAGGATTACTTTTGCGCCACCTTGTATACCCAGTTAAAAGAAGATTATTTAGGTTAATAAAATCTTTTTTTTTTTTTGTCTAAATTCAAAAAGTTTCCAACTTATTAAACAGCCCTTGTAATTGCATATTTGAAGAATTTTCAATAGTAGATCAAAAATAAACCAATGGAAGTTTTTTGTTGCAAACTTTTTAAGTAAGGAATATTACATAGCAAAATCTAAAGACTTAATAAACATAGCTGGACCACAATTTTAACAGAAAATACCTTAAACATTTTTATTTATTTTTTTTATATATCGCAAACCATAATTGTTCACTAGATTCTAAAAGTTATTTTAACTTATTTTCTACATTATTTATCATTTTAATTAATTTCTATGATTTTATACAAAAAATATTTCATTAACAAAAAAATATTTGTGTACAAATTCCCATAGTCAACTACTAAGTATGAATGAAATACTCACATTCATTTACTTTTAGCATAAATTGTATGAAAAACCAATTTATCAATTGTTTAGTAATATTTTCTATATATTTAACAATAATAATAATTTTTCTAAAATGTACACAGCATATTAACCAACAATTTATCTGATTACAAATGACATGCCTTAGAGGCTTCATGAACAGTCTACAAATAAATATTTTGTATTTTTTTTTTTTTGCAAAGAAATTTATAGTTATTATTATTTTTAATAACAATACGTAATACACTAAATGCAATTTAACTATATTTACTTATAAAAACCGCAAAATCAAATTAACAATGTTTCTGCATTCAGTTTTTGTTTTCTAATAAAATTACATCAAGCATATAATTAAACTTACATATGTTTTTCAATATGGCGTGAGTCTTTAAAACGTGATTTATACGAGACATCTTCATAAACGTTTTAAATAATATACGTATGTTTGTTTATATATAATTTAAATAAAATCAAAATCCGGCTTTTATTTGAATTTTAAATACTTAGCTTTACTTGTAATACATATATTAGGTAGTAAGTAACTGTTTGTTTATAGGTTTGACTAAGTGTTTTTTTATTATTCTGTTATGACTAGATGACCTTTTTTTTCTACTACATGTAGTATTGCCTTATTATGATAATTGACTTTAAATAAATTAATAAAAAGTTTAAAATAAAACATTGTAAAAAGCAACAAATTATTTACTTACATATTACTCGACTAACTATAATTAGAATGATGAGCCGTGTTTTAATTGCTTTCAGGCAGATGGAAAACTTAACTCTTAGGTATAGACATAAACAAATTAAAATTTATATTAATTTTTTATTTAAAGTTTCATTAATTAGTTGTTAATGGGTTTGCTAGGTAAACCTATACGAATTTAAGAACACGCTATGTATAACTTAATGTTATGAGAGACTGTACCTAGAGGGACTTTTTGAGATAAGATCAAGGCTGTCTTTAATTTCTTAAAAGTTTCTCAGAATTTAAGAATGCTGGTACTAAATTAATATCAATGTTTATAACTAGCAATATTGTGAACAATTTTAATAAGAGAAATATTAAAAAATCTTAAAATTTAGAAAATACTAAAATAATATAGTAGCAAAGTAGTAAAATAGTAAAAGAATTAATTGTTAATAACTTATTTATTCTTTGAGCTTAAGGTTTGTTTTTTTTTTACAAAATGATTATTTATTTTTAAATATTTCGCTACTCCATTTTGTAAATTATAATAAAGTTGCTACACAATGGAGTAGCAAAATATTGAAAAATAAATAATAATTTTGTAAAAAACGAACCTTAAGCTCAAACAATAATTTAGTTATTATTAAAAAAAGAAAAAGGTTAAATAAAAGATAAAAATAGCAAAATATTGAAATGTTACAACAGTAAAATGATAAAATTGTAGTAACGTAATTAAATAGTATAATAGTAAATTAATAAAATAGTAAGATAGAAAAATAGTAAATTAGTAAATTAATAAAATAGTAGAATGGAATAATAGTAAAATATTCAAATAGTATAATAGTGAAACAGAAAAAAGCCAAAATAGAAAAATAAGAATTTAGTAAAATAGTAGAAAAATATAATAGTTATAGTATAGGGTGATCCATTTCGAGGTTCCCTACTTTTTTAAAGAAAAAAAAACACATAAAATTCAAATTTAATGGGGAATGTTTATTATCATTTGAAAGAACATTCTTTGGCATTTATTTTTTTTAAGATTATGTCTATCAAATGCTGGCCGTTGCTACGTCGCAGATGGTCCATCCGTTGAGTCCAATTTTCGATGGCTCGTTCGAGCATTTCGACTGGTAACTGGCAAATGACAAGCGTGATGCTTTCCTCCAAGGCCTGAATCGAAGCGGGTTTGTCCGCATAAACTTTAGACTTTACATATTCTCACAGGAAAAAGTCTAACGGTGTGATATCACACGATCTTGGTGGCCAATCGAACGGCCAAAAACTTGAAATTATGAGCCCACCGAAGTGTTCTCTCAATAAATAAATTGATTGATGCGATGTGTGGGAAGTGGCGCCGTCTTGTTGAAATTAAATGTCGCCGAGATCACGAGCTTCAAATTCAGTCATCAAATAGTCGGTTATAATGGCACGATAGCGCCCAATCGACTCTCCTCGGTCTTCGTGTACACTCTCAGCTACTGCCGCTATATTTTCTTTACAGCGTGCTGGACGTGGTCTATTCGGTCGAATATTATCCAATAATGAATGCTGGGTCTCAAAATGGGCGATAGTGTTGCGAATAGTACGCTTAGTAGGCCCATTATGTTGACCATAAGTTGAGCGAAGATCACGAAACACATTCCTCACAGAACGTGAATTTTCGTAATAAAGTTGAACGATTTGCAAACGTTGTTTAGGCGTAAGTCTTTTCATTTGAAAAATTCCAAACAATACTAAACAAAAATAACATGACAACATGACACGACTCACACGTGATCTGCCAAAAAAAGGCTATTGAAAAAAGTATATCGAAATGGATCACTACTTTACTATATAATATACTATATAATATAGTAAAGTAGTAAAATGGTTAAACAGTACAAAATTAAAATAATAAAATAGTAATATCGTAAAATACTAAATTAATAAAATGTTAAAATAGTGAAGTAATAAAATATTTGAATAGTTCAATAGTTAAAGTATTAAAAGTGCAAAATACTAAAAGAATAAAATAGATGATATGGAGGATCGATTATGAAAAAATCCGTATTGAGTCTCAAAATTTTCCACACACTTATGTACTACTAAATATACCTTTGAATTCCTTTTAATATTGAGTGAAAAAAAGATTCTATTTTTTTTTTTTTTGACAAGAAAGGATGATGCACACACTGTCTTTTTGGCATAAAATGCAACAAATTTTTTCCACCCAATATCATACTGAAATGAAAGGGAATTCAAAGTAAAATTGTAAAATAGTTAAATTGTATAATATTAAAATTATAAATATGTAAAATAGTAAAATATTGAAATACTTAAATAATAAAATGTCAAAATAGTTAAATGCTAAAGAGTTAAATAGTTTATCAGCCATATAGTATAACTCTAAAATAACAAAGTAGTAAAAACATTTCTATAAGTTATAAAAATTTGAAAGAAATCTCAAAAATCTGAGTGCTATTTATCAAAATATTTTTACCTTCAGGCAGTTATGTACAAAAGAAAAGATCTCAGCTCTAATAAGGGAAGCAATCCCGCTAAAGCTTACACGACACTTAGTGAATCTAAAGTATGTTATAAAGAGTATAAATCCAAAGTTATATATATGTATATATATTTTTAAATATGGGGTTATTTCGTTACTATATGAAAAGTTGACGCATCGAAATATGCACCTATAGCATATTTAGGACAAGGAGAATCAGATAATGTTAAATTTTCCTAAAGGATTTACCTAAATATTTATTTTATTTATTAATCATACAAATTATATGATAATACCCTAACCGAGCACTAGCAATAAAGGCCTTCGGCTCGTTGTAGCGAAAACAGACCAGAGCCTCTGATGGGAATTGAATCCACGACCCCCGCACTGATAAGCTAGCACGCTACCAACTAGCCTACCGGGACGCTCAACCTAAATATAATTTTGATATTAATGACAAATTTTCACGTAGATACAGAATAACCCCATTAAATTCCATCTGTAATATTTATGGAGTGAAGTAAAGCCGGGGGGTAGAGAAAAGGCTTTTTTTCTACTTCTAGTGTTCGGCAGCATTTCTATAATTTTCGAAATGAACAAAAATAATAGAGGAAGTTTAATATGCATATTGCCTATATTTTCAAACAGTCTTGCCAAGTTGTTGAGTTCCTTAAACTCCCTCACCAAAATCAAATTAAGAGATAAAAATATCTTTCAATTTATAATTCACTCAATTAGCCACCCTCATCGCTGTGACGACCATGCTGTAACTCGTTAAGAGTTAAAACCTGCATATGGTTGACGGTTTGATTCCCACGGTTACGGCATACACTTTGTAGCAAAAAAGGTTTTCCAATTTAACCGAAAAAAAATACACTTTGATCAATTGACACACTAAACTAATCACTAGCGAATCTTTTAGTGCACTCAGAAAAAAAGTTAGTAGACAAATTTGTAAACGGTTTTCAAATCGCACTTTACTTTTTTTGTACTAATTTTTAGTAAAAATATTATTATTTAGCAAATCTTTTTGCTATTTACATTTTTCAAATTACAGAATTTTTACAGAATATTTACAAATTGTTGTTGCATATTTCCGAAATCATTTTACACATTTTTGAAAACCGTTTTGCTTAAATTAGCAAAAAAAAAATAAGTAATTTGAAAAAAGTGGATATTACAGGAAATGGTATTCTAATTAAAACTTACACCTACAAACTTAAATTGCCTTAAAATGTTACATAGATTCAAAATAAAAGGGATGTCTAAACAGTTTTTTTAGTTCTAAAAACAATTAAAATTTGACCTTACTATTAAGAAAATTTACTAAAATTTTTTTGAAAACAGAAATTACCAAATTAAAAAAAAAATGATAAATTCGTTTATATTTTTACAATTTTTAAGCCTTTGACTTTTTTTTAATTTTTTCTAAAATATTTTTTGAACAAAAAAATAAATAAAATAAAAAATTTTGATGCTCGATAAAAAAAAATTTAAATTGTGTACTAATATTAATAATATTTAGTATTTTTTTTTCGCTGATTTAAGCAAACAGATTTTAAATTCTACTTTACAAAAAAATTACTAAAATTTAGTAGCGGCAACTAAATTTTCTACAAATTTCATTGTACTACACGTCAGCAGACATGTGTTGCTAAGATTAACAAAAAAATACCGCTGGGCCCAAATTAGCAAAATTTTCAGTTGCCATTACAGACTTTTTTTTGGTGACTGTGGCACAAAACTGCAGCAGTCTGGCGTTTTTTTTTTTGTGTTTGTTAAAATTTTCTATACAAATTTTTCCTTCTTCTTATTTTTCTTTTTCTTAATTAGCACAAAAATACAATTACATAAAGTGCAATTAATACAATTCATTTGTGTTTTATTTTATTCTAAAGTTCTGCACCTTAACAAAAAAACAACCTTGTTATTCTTAAAAGTTGGGAATTAGAATTATATGGGGGAAATTCCATATGAGGAGAGGTATCTATTTGTAAACCTTGAAAACCTAAAGGCAATGTATTACACTCCTATATATACAGGTTAATTGAAAAGTTCCTGCGCTCACCAAGAGATGGCACTGCTAGCTCCAACCTTTTTTTCTCAAGTTGGTATTACTGTTCTGAGAACACATGTAAAGTTGCAAGTCATTCTGTCAATTCTTTCTTTGTTTACAAGCCATTTGAAGTTGACGTGTCATTGATTTTTTTAATTTGGAAAAAATTGAATATCGTGCAGTCATTAGATTCTTTGTTTTGAAGGGTTTAAAAGCAAAGGAAATTTATGAACAATTGTTAGAAGTGTATAAGGAGTCCTCACCTTCTAAATGCACCGTTGAATTTTAGGCTGGTGAATTTAAACGTGGTCGTACCAGCCTTAAAGACGATCCACGCGAAGGACGACCAAAAACTGGAACCATAGCAGCAATCATTGAGCAGGTACATAATATGGTTAGTGAAGATCCAAGTTTGACTAAGCGTGAAATTGCTAATGCCATAGGCATCTCAGACGAACGAGTACTTCATATTTACATGAAGAATTACGTATGAAACAACTGTTTGGAAAGTTAGTGCCGCACACATTAACAATTCAACAAAAACTGGATCGAAAACAAATTTCTCAGCGTAATTTGGAGCGTTTCAAGCCGAATAAAACCGACTTCTTGCATCGTTTTATAACTATGGATGGGACTTGGATCTACCACTGAAGCTGGTTGTTCAGCTCCAAAGCAGGTGAAGTCACAACGATCAGCAAAGAAGGTTATGGCATCAGTTTTTTTGGGATGCAAAAGGAATTTTGTTGATTGATTGTCTTCAGAAAGGTAAAACAATCAACTCTGAATATTATTGCAGCCTTTTGGATCAGCTGGATGAAAAAATTCGTGAGAAAAGACCAAAAGTGTTTTGACGATGGCTAAATTCAAAGAATTAAAGTACGAATTGCTTGAACATCCACTGTATTCACCAGATTTGGCTCCCAGTGACTACTATCTCTTCAGAAATCTCAAACAATTAATTCGTGGAAAGCATTTTTCGTCAAATGAAGAGGCCATAGCAGCGGTATACTGTTATTTTGCAGAGCTTCCGGAAAACCATTATAAGGATGGTATAAAATTATTGGAAGATCATTGTATTGTATCATTGTGTATTGAGCTTCTAGGAGATTATATTGAATAAAAAAATATATTTCGTAACAAAAACAGTATTCTTTTATTTCGAGCGCAGGAACTTTTCAACCAACCTGTACACCTTAAATAGTTTGAAAGTTAAAATAACTGAAAATATCATTTAAAAGAAATGATGTTTTATTTAAAAACCGGTCTACTTAATTTTCATTTAAATTAAATGCCATTTCTTATTTATTTTTAAATGTTAATTAATCAACTGAGACATCCGTTAGAAACAAATTATATAATCATTAAAAATAAATGTCAAAACTTTACCTACCAATTCCTTAAAAAATAAATGTTTTTTTTTTCATTTATTTGAAATTGTTTCCCTTTTTGTATTTTTTTTTTTAATATTTTCGTATAATACAAAATGTATGTATGCAGATAGCTATAGACACTTTTTGTGTGAATGTGTTTGTGTATGTATGTGTGTTTATGAAGTTCTTGTAATTTGTATTGAAAAATTTTGTTTAAATAAAAAAACAAATTGAATTTTTTTTTTGAAACAGACAGCAAACAAAATTTAAATTTGTAATAACTGTTACGGACAGAAATAAACCACAAGTTTCCATTTTGTGGGTAAATTTTTATTAAATTTCAAACAAATGAAAAAAATAAATGAAACTGAAAAAATATGGTAAATGATAGTAAATTATTTCGAATAAATGTATACAAAAGTTAATATAGATATTTCTTTGAAAAATAAATGTATGTTCCTTTGTTTTTAAATGGAACAGAAAACTTTTTTATTAAACTAAAAACAGTTAACTACATAATATGCTGAGTGTACAAGTAATGAATTTAGCTTAGGCTGCCCTAGTTCCATTTTTTCCATATACTTTCCTGTAATCAAAATATCCTCTACTCAGGCTGTTTGTTGTATAGAGTCATCCCTAACTGTAACTTATAGTTTGACTATATAAGTCATAGTAACATACCATATGTTATACTTAATATGCCTTTCATTTTTAAATATAGGATACTTAAATGAAAAAAAAAAACTATATTGAATAATTAAACAAATAAGTTTAAGAAAAAAAAACAATTTTATTTTTGTTATAATAAACTTTTGCTGATGACTAATCGCTGTCAGTTGTGTGACGTTAGTGTGATTTTACATATGTTTTGTTTTTGCTAATATAACGCTGTTTCTAGTAATGTTCTAATGCAAGCTAAAACTTTTTGTAATTTCATTAATAAAATTTATTTATATATAAATATATATATTTTTTTCATACAACAACGATGTATTATTTATATTTAGTTACACCACAACGATTTCCGGCTGCTGTAATGTTAGTAGTGGTGCTATACAATAACAGCGTGAGAAAATTCTAATATTGCCATATATTTTTTTACATGTTTTGTTTTATAATTTAGGAAAAAAACACATGTAACATTAGATGATTTGTAAAAATTCTTTATTGATTTGTTATTTGTTTTTTTTTATAAATAAATATTTCTTCTTATTTTATAACCCAAGTAAACGGAACTAAAATTAAAACTCTAGCATATGAACAGCTTTGTGCACGTCATAATTATAATAGAACTGGGAAATTTTTAATTTCATTATTATATATTTTTTGTTGTTGTTGTTGTTTTTTAATTTGCTATAAAATTATTGTATAATTGTTTGTTAGTTGCATTAAATATTTTTAACAAAGTGTTAAAAATTATAAACAAATAGAACAGTAATGAATATTAAATTTATTGTAAGCAATTTTTATTATAACACAAAACCTCAAGTTATTAAATGTACATTTTTCACATTATGGCTATGCAAGCACAAACAAGTTTGTGTCTTAAGTCTTTTGTTTCTATTTTGTTTTTTTTTTTTTTAGCATACAACCAGCTAAATAAAGTATAATAAATGTGGGGGAAATTTGTATAAACATAAATTATTGTAAACTTATTGTAATACAATAAAGTTTAATAGATTATAATATAATACGGTTAAATAATAATAATAATAAAAAAGGTTAAATTAATACATTTATTATACTCGTACTAACGTGCCATTATAAATATTAGATGTAGTGTGTAGTTTTGTATAAATATATACATTGATACTTAAATGGTTTTTTTTATGTGTGTGTGTATGTGTGTGTGTGTTATGAATTCTAACATTTAACTTATTTTAGTCTTAAAACATATTGCCGCTAGTTGTTCACTTATTTCCAATTTTTAAAATTCTGCCTCTCTTAACACTTAAATTCCAAAGTATTATTTTTATTAATGTATTTTTATACACGGCTTAAAAACTGATTTTCTTAAAAGCTATTTGTTTTTTTGTTGTTGTTTTTATTATGTTCACCGATAAACGATCTTGTGACATACTTAATAAAAATTTTGCATAGGAAAACAAAAAAAACCGCACAAACAAATGAATCTACATTTATAGTTATAACGCTTAAATATATTTTCCCTAAGCAGAAGAAGAGGAAAAAGAATACAGCACTTACTAAACAAAATACCATGGCTTATGTGATGGTGGTCCATTTGTTTTCGGTGATCATTTGTCGCATTTTAAGCGCGTTTAATAAAATTGCATTAAAACGCCAACTTAAAGCAAATAAAAGCAAAATTAACCCATTAATAGGCCAGAAGTTGTAACAGGAAATCAATAACTTGAATACCTATTTTAAAAAATACTAAATCTTAATATTCCTATAGATCACATCTATTTATAACACATTAATAATTGAATTTTAAAAATAATCAATCGGACATGGGGACAGTAAAAGCAACAATGTTAACTACATTGGCGGGCGTGTGAGGAGGATGGGACTCTCTAACAGTGACTTCTGCAGGGAGTTGTTACAATAAAAAGCAGAAAAAAACTTGTGCCAAAGCCTTGCGTTCGCGAACCGTAGAACTGCTCTCTTTAGTCATCCAGCTTTGGCTGATCTGACAATTCATAAGTTTATAATTTTACCGAAAATTTTAACAAATTTTTAATTTATAATTTGACTAGAATATTTCATACAAATTGTTATCCTTTATAGGGTTAATTTACTCAAGTATCCAATAATAATAACAATTTGTTAAAGCTTTATGACCACCGCAAAATATGACTTTACCAGGCTTAAATGTTATTGTTGGCTGCGTAACATTTGAGATGTTAACATAAAGGTGGTCGTTTGTATGGTTTGTTAAATTCGAATACAAGCATATTATTAATAATAATAATAATAAAAACAACAACAAATGTATATACAAAACAAAAACTGTAGTAACTTAAAAAAAACAAAAAAAATATACTTAAATGTGAAACTATGATAGAAAAAAAAAATAAGAATTTATCAAATGCATTATTTGGGTACAAAACTTCAATGAAATGATATCTTCTCCTTTTTCTGTTGTTGTTTTTTTTTTTGATATTATATGTATTTTAAGGTTAAAGTATAAGGTAACGGCTTTGGGTTGGAGAAATAAAAACTATATCTATACTTTGTTCATGTGCTAAGGAAGGGAGGTATGCTAACATCATAGCAGTACCTAAGTCATAAAATAGTAAAGGATTTTTAAACCTTTGAAATAAATATTGTTTCAGTATCAATAACAAATTCTTATGGCGACAGCAAATATTTTTATCAAAAATAAAAAACCACACCCACTTATATGTGATTATATTTTCAACAGACGGATATCTTAACATCAGCTAAAAGTCATTTAATTTCAAAATTCGCTATTTTCCTAACTTATAAAGAAAAATTTGCTAACCCTGGAAGTTGCTGGTTGTGATCAGCTGAAGTCATTTAAGAGCTCAATTTTACAATTCCCTTTTTTTTATATGGCATTAGAAAAATTTTATAACTCTGAGTGTTGTTGCTTCAGCCCTTTCATTGGCTCTAAGAGGGAATGGCTTCATCAGCATGCGGCCATGTTGATTAACCGTAAGGATCTTCGACTTTTCATATACTCGCAGGTGATTTCTCTGAGGTCATCTAAAGATAGCCCATTACGGTTCCTAGGGCTGAATTTTGACAGCTCTGGATAGATTCTCCACTGCGAAACACTAAAACTTGGAGCCCACATTGAGGCTGGGAAATTTGTCACTGTCCTACCGATTTTTTTATGCGTAGCCAAAAAAGTTTCTCTGAAGTCGTCTAGGGACTAAGGAAGCTTGTTTTTAATTACAAACCTGTTGTTTATTACAGTGGCCTGTGTTCAAGATGTATAGAGGCTGCAGAATATTACCCCAAGTCTTTTTTGAGTTTTTACAGTTGAAATTCTGACATCATCAACTTTTACATTCTGTTGCCAGGCTCACTTCCTTCATTCAAATGGTGAAAAGCATTGTCATTGATTTGGCAAGGGGTAAACAATATGTTTCTGACAGTGAAGATACTGTTAAAATCATCGCAAGACATATTCACGTTTTCATATAACCGATCGGTCATTAGCATACGATATTATGTCCGCCGTATTTGCTAGTGCCAGTAATTTATTAAGGTGAAAGTTATTCACGATCGGAGAGAAAACTTCACCCTATGAGCAGCTTGCTGGCTATGGAAATCAGGATGCAGTATTTTAGGTGATCCACCCATTTCTTTTACTAGTAATTGTTAAGCAGTGTGCTGATCTCCCGTTTGAGTTGGCTAATCTCGGCATCGCTGAGATATGGTTTGACGAATCTCTCCATACTCATCTGCTGCCGGATTAAAGCGGGCGGCTGCTGCTTTAATTATTTTACGAAATATTTTCTTTGCAGTCTATACAGAAGTTTATCCAATCAACTTTTTTCTGACTTATGTAGTATATAGTGCTCAGAAAGTATGAAATTATTTAGTCTGTCAAGAGTGAGATACTACAAAGCTGGCTAGTTACCATAATTGTTGTAGCGGTATCATTATTTATAGTGCAGAAAATGGAGCATATCAATCTGCTTAGCCAAGACAAATTGATGGTTGTCCCCTAGATACGAGCGTAATAGCTCAAAATATCATTAAAATCAACCATCACTATTCGGTTGTCAACCTCTAGCAGGGATCTTATATCTGGTTGACAACCGAAACATTTGTGGAATATACACACTGTACAGCTCAATCTCGGCAGCTTCTGGTCCCACGGCAACCACTTGATGCTCCATACATGGATCTATAAAATTTGTAACAGGTGAAATATTTTTGTATTGCACCGCTTCTTGTGCAGGACTGCAGAAGATTGAAATCATTACAAGTCTCGAACCTGAAATTATTATTTAGCTTCGTTTCTCAGACTGGTGCGACCACGATTTTGTATTGTTTCAAAAATCTATTGATCTTCATAATCTTACCTTGCAGGTTGTTGAAGTTAAATCAAAATATCGATATCACCTCAGGTCTGGCTACAGTAATAAGCTGTGTGAATCGCTATGGCTGTTTTTGTAGGGATGAGGCGGCCATACAGGCGATGATGCTGTTGCATATGAAGACGGCATATGACGGAGATGATAAAGTTAACGATGATGATGTCGACGATTCATATAACGTCTATTATGGATACCTCGAGGATGAAGAGTAACGCGTTTTCAATTTATACATCATGCTGCAACATAGTTCTCATTCAAATCTCTTTGGTTGTTTAGGATTATGCTACACCTACCTGATGTTCCATTGGTATGTACCAGATTGTGGTAAAAGGAAGAGTGTCATGATTCAAGGAAAATTTAAATTCCGATAGGGATGTATACAATAAAATAATAGATGCATTCAAATATTGGTTTGTGCTGAGCTAAAAGTCCTGAGTAGGTATTCTGTGGGCTCCGAATCACTCCGGTACATAGAAATGATAGATTTAAGAAAAAGTGGTTGTTGTTTTAAGAAGTTTGCCATAATCTAAATTTTTCGAGCTGTTCAAAAACTAAGAATTTTTTAAGGACATTGTGTGGTATATAAACATATTTTCATCTGAAAAATATCATTAATACAGGGTGTCCGCCTGGAAGGTATACTACTTTGTTTGTTTATAATTTTTGATTAAATGAAAGAGAATGGATCTTTTATTGATAAATGTTTAATTTAATGTCGGCAATTATGTATGGAATAGAATATCAGATAAATGTCCGCCTCTGTTAGCCTCACAAATGCCGGCACGTTTGAGCACATTTTTCATTACATTCTCACACATTTCACGCGGTATTTGATTAATTTAATCACGAATATTTTGTTTGAGTTGCTCAAGCGTTTCTGGTTTGCTTGCATAAACCTTGCTTTTCAGATATCCCCACAAAAAGAAGTCCGGAGCAGTCAAATCAAGCGACCGCGGAGGCCAATCAACATCACCATTTCTTGAAATAACTTGTTGTGGAAAGAGGTCTCGCAGTAATTCCATTGTAATCCTGGCTGTATGCAATGTGGCACCGTCTTGTTAATCAAGGCCAAAGCATGCAGTTGTGGCGTTAAAATGTTGTCAATTATATCACGACATCGCTCCTTATTCACAGTTACCGTTACGCCGTTTTCATTTTCATAGAAGTAAGGTCCAATGATTCCTCCTGACCAAACTGCACACCAGACTGTCACTTTTAATGGATGCAATGGTGACTGATGAATAATTTGAGGGTTTTCCATTGCCCAGAACCGACTATTCTGTTTAGTCACATATCCATTCAAATGAAAATGTGCCTCGTCACTTATTATGATTTTTTCATGAAAATCGGGGTTGTCATGGGCGAACTGTTTTAACGAACAAGTTGGTTTATCGAATATTTTTCCATAATAAATTTGCAACGTGTCTACTTCACGACTGTTAAATATGAACTGTCAAGACTAATGTTTACCAAAATAGCGGAAAAACAAAGCGGACACCCTGTATAATGAAATAATTGCTTAATTAATTTCCAAAAAAATGTTAGCGATCTTGTAAAAATTAAACCAATTTTCTCTTAAAATCCAGCTCATCACCTTAGTTTACCTTCCCTTTCAACCATCATAATACTCACAGAGTAGAGGTCATGTCCGTTAGTATGACTTTAAAAGCAAAAAAGAAAATGTTGCAAATAAAATGACAATAATTTTTTATAACATTGTTTGACATCCTTACAAATCGAGTAAGTAGTTGAAGTTACCAAAAAAAAAAAAACTAAGCAGCTTTTTGTGAAATTATCATCAATGTTTGTTTAGACTTCTTTTTTCTTCTACACTCAGAATATTATGTAGTTAACTGTTTGTAGTTTAATAAAAAAGTTTTCCGTTCCATTTAAAAATAAAGGAAGATACATTTATTTTTCAAAGAAACATCTTTATTAACTTTTTATACATTTATTCGAAATAATTTACTATCATTTACCGATTTTTTTCAGTTTCATTTATTTTTTTCATTTGTTTGAAATTTAATAAAAATTTACCCACAAAACGGAAACTTGTGGTTTATTTGTGTAAGTTACAGTTATTACAAATTTAAATTTTGTTTGCTGTCTGTTTCAAAAAAAAATATTCAAAAAATTTCAATTTGTTTTTTTATTTAAATTGGTTGTATATATACAAAATTTTTCAATACAATTTACAAGAACTTCATAAACACACATACATATACAAATACATTCACACAAAAAGTGTTTATAGCTTCATATGCATACATACATTTTGTATTGTACGAGTATATTAAAAAAAAAAAAAACAAGAAATACAAAAACGGAAATAATTTCAATAAATGAAAAAAACATTTATTTTTTAAGGATTGGTGGGTAAAATTTTGACATTTATTTTAACTGATTATATCAGTTGTTTCTTACGGATGTGTCAGTTGATTAATCAACATTTAAAAATAAATAACAAATGACATTTAATTTAAATGAAAATTAAGTAGACCGGTTTTTAAATGAAATATCATTTCTTTTAAATGATATTTTCAGTTATTTTAACTGACAAACTTTTTTAAGTGTACTCATTTGTTAGTATCTTTGCACAAATATGTTGGTGGTATGTTAAAATGAGGTTTAAAGTATTACAAGTCATCATCGTTTTATGTTCCCCCTTTCTAGGTTTGGCTAATAGTTTAACAAGTTTAAAACTTTACATTAATTTATCATAAGAATAAAAAAAAAAAACAAAATTTTATGTCACTTTTAACATATCAGGTGTGTTGTGTATGATTGAAATTGTAAAGAATTCAATGATAAATACTAAAATCAGTGTTTTTGGGGGTAAATTTTAAAAAAAGATAACTATTACAAGCAGGAAAACACAGATCTGAGATCAATGATTCACAAAAAAATAATAATATCCATGACTTATTTTCAACTAAAATTTTGTTATATTAACACACAAATTAATTGTATTTACAAAAAGAGTTATTAAAGATTTTTCATACAATTAATAATATTTCTACAATATTATAATTTAAATTAGGCAAGAATATAAAATTTATTTGTGTGTGTTGTGGAGCCCTCATTCAAGGCGTCTCAATCTCAAAATATCCACCTGCTTATGCAAATAAATGACAGTGTAAATTTTCACAAAAAGTTTCTTTATAATTTTCTTAAATAATCAGTCAATTTTTCGGTTATATTTTTTGATTTAAACTTTCATATCATTAATAAAATCATAATTTTATTAAAATATTCTTTCGCTTTTTTTATTATTTTTTTTTTCTTCTTAAAGAACAACATTTCATTCATATTCTTGGATGGCTTAACATACACATCCGTTCTTTGTTATTAATATAATGTCAATATGACAAAATCAATTTCATTTTGATAAACTTATACCCATTTTACAGCCTATAATTTTCTACAGTACAAAACTAAAACTATTCCATTCATGTAATGGAATTTTATCACAAATAAATAAGAACATAAAAAAGAAAATAAGTAATAATTTTAGAATAATAAAAAAAAAATTGAAGTAAAATGAATGAAGGCACACAAAAAATATATGTACAATAAAACACGTTACAAATGCAAAGTAAAACTGCATGATTTATATACCAGCAAATAAAGACCACTGGTAGTACTGGTAGTCAACCGTCATAATTCTTATACAAAGGGAAGGTATTCCAATGTGTAGATACAGATTTGGGTAAAGTTTTCATTTAGGGTTTTTTCTAAAATAAAAATTAATTTTTTTTCCATTCAAATTAAAAATAATATACACGTTTTTGAGATATGGTGGCAATTGGATAAATATTACTAGCACCGTAATTGGATCGAAAATTTTATCAATATTTACAAAGCGAAAAATATTTTTTTTTTAAGTTTTTTCACAAAATATGTTACATATTTGAACTTAGGCCCATATAAACCCACCTTGCCAGAATTTGCTTAAATGTCAGCACCCGGAAGATCATTAAGTTCATACACTCACAATATTATTTCGTTAAAAATAATCTAAAATACATATTAAATTTAAGCGATAAAACAATGAAAAAGAGGAATACTGATTTTTTTATTACATTCAGCCCATTTTGTTGTTTATTTTCAATCATTATTTAATAATCGACAAATGTAGTAAAACAATCGAAAGTCGTTTAAAAAATAATCAATTTTTAACTAACAAAACGTAGAAAAAATGATTTTTGTTGTTTTTTTTTTAAATTGAAATTTTTTTATTAAAACACAACACACACACACAGATGTATATATTTTTATTTTCTATGTGCGTATCTATATTTGAATAATTTCTTGTAATTTTTTTTTTTTAATAATTTTGTATATAAACAAACTATTTTGATAAAAAAAAAACAAAAAGGAGTTATATGAATTTTTTATTTTTAGAAACAGAAAACATAAAATTTTACATTTAACCAAAAATATCAACTCCTACTGAATGTTTGTAAATTTGTATAGTTTGTTTTTGGAATGACTGATTGAAAATAGTTAAAAAAATATATTGCTATGAATTTCAATTGATTCTTTATTTAAAAACAAACTCTACGTATTACTTTTAAATAAGCTACAGTCGGTAACGGAAAATCTATTGTGAGTATATAAGTATGCCACCAGCGCTGGATACGAGTAGAGCAAGCGTTTGACGATTTCCTTCTTCTCCTCGTTTTTGAATCACCTACAGAGGTCGTGTGAAGCGACATTAGCCCAGATATAAATGCCACTACCTGCATATCTAAAGTATCTCTTCTGGAAAGCGATTAAAGCGGGCCGGATATGCCTTCTAATTTCACGAGTAACTCCACTTAGAATTTGTGGAATCTGCCGAAATCCACAGGAGCTTGTTTTTCCCTGCCTTGCAGGTTCATCAGTATGTCTGTGCCTAGGACTCATCAGAATGTTTATGCTGCAGGACCCATTCGAATTGAATATAAAACATCTTAGACATCTCAATTATGGAACCTTATACTTAATAGGCAGTTATTATAGTTAGAGATATTGAGCCTGAGGAATAGACCACATTTTAAATAATAGAGTGTCGTGAATAGAAAATTACTCCCAAGTCATGCGGTGAACTCCCCTGAAACACGCTGCAGTGGTTTGGCAATCTCCGAGCCAGCTTTAAATATACCCTAAAGCCAACCCGGTTGCCAAGCTTTGATACGCCTATACAAAATTGACGCAACTCCTCTTCTCTGGTACACCAGCCGTCAAGGAGTACCTGGTCGATATATAAACGGTAAAGAGGCATTCATGCGCTTCCAACGAAGTCATAAGATTTGGTGAAAAAACACCATTTCCCAATATAACATCTACGCCTTTTTCGTCATTTATTGCACATTGTGCATTTAAAACAGCTTTCTGTCTAAAATTACACCAAGATACGTGACCCTGTAATAAAGATGATTTTTCACTACGTTTAGGGTAACAGGCACAATAGTCGGATGGTTATGCCCCCTATAAAAAATTACATGTTCCATTTTCTTAGGAGTGATCCAAAAGCCACAGCCACTTAATTCTCATTAAAAAAAATCTGAGGCATTCCTTTGCTGTACAGCTGGGTCATATAAGTTACACCCTACTCAGACGTTGCGTTAGTCAGCAATCTCTTTGTCAGTGCAATTTTCGCTGGAATCACATCCAGACTCAATAATGCCATTACACCACCCCCCGGGGTCCCTTTTATGACCATGATGGTCTTCATGGACATAGAGGCCTACTCTTTTACCGATAAAGTCTTCTGGATTCTAACTTTACATCGCTTACTGCAAGTTAAATTCAACCATGTTTTCCACTGTTTTCAATATCAACGATGATATACTAATAACCCTAAATTCCTTAGGGACTGCATGTGATATTTTCCCAGATTTGTAAATGATAACCAAAAAAAACCTCTATTATCCAGGTCAGCTCAGGCATGCTGACTATCTCGAGAGGTATTCCCCGACGAGCTGCCAGGAAAGTGAGTATCAAATAAAAGGTCAAGTTACCCAAACTGGAAGTTCCCATAGCCCGTCGAAATCCTTCAGAGAGCCCAGAGAACTCGAAAAGATGCAACATCAATGCCTCAGAAACGTTTTCTATGTCAACATAAAAACGTTTCCAGAACTGGTGATTCTATCCACAAGATGGTCAATATCAGCCTCGACCTGAAGCTGGTGAAGTTGCTCATCATTATTTTCGTAAAATGTTTTTCTTTAACCACAAATTTTTTTATTTATTTTATTTTATTCAAAATGTTCCATCACTGCTGGGGTGGGTTACCTTCCTTAACAGAATACACTCAGAAAAAAATTAGTAGAAAAATTTGTAAACGGTTTTCAATCCCACTTTAATATTTTTCGACTGATTTTTAGTAAAAAAATTATTTGCTATTTACATTTTACAAATTTTTAAAAACAGATTTGCTAAAATTAACAAAACAAATTAGTAATTTGATAAAAGTGGATATTGAAGGAAATGGTATTTCTAATTAAAACTTACACCTACAAACTTAAATTGCCTTAAAATATTTTCAGACTCATGTCTAAAAATAGGATATCCACTTAAAATCAGCCCAAAAATAATTAAAAATTGACCTTAAATGTAAAAAAAGTGACTAAAATATTTTTCAAAACAGAAATTACTAAATTAAAACAAAATGATCAGCTCGTTTATGTTTTAACAATTTTTCAGTTTTTTTTTAATATTATATAAAATATTTTTTGAAAAAAAAATTAAATAAAATAAAATACTCGATACAAAACATAAATTAATTTTTTTTTTACTAAATATTAATATTTTTTTTTGCTGATTTTCGCAAAAAGATTTTAAATTCCACTTTGCAAAAAGTTTACTTAAATTTAGTAGCGGCTACTAACTTCATTGTACTTCACGTCGGCAGACATGTGTTGCTAAGATTAGCAAAAAAAAAAAAAAAATACCGCTGGGCTCAAATTAGTAAAATTTCTCGTAATAACAGGAAAATTTTTAGTTGCCATTACAGACTTTTTTTTTGGTGAGTGTAGTTATAATATTCTTATGATATAACTATACAATGTAGTCGCTATATGTTTTTTTTTAATATAAAAATCAAGATATCAATATGATGATTACCACCAAACAGTCATAACGGCTACTGAATTTCTTAATAAAGATAAGCTTCACACATACACACACACGCGCATTCATAATACTAAATTCATATTCAAAAACCCTACAAAAGGACATATGGGTTCTTAAAAAAAAATAAATAAAACAAAACAATATTATAAAAAAATATGAAAACAAAACAATATTATGAATTGTTATCCGAAAGGGATGTGCTTCCTTTTTTTTTTTTTTTTTGCTGTTATTGTCATTGATATGATTGCTGTGTTGTTGCTGCTGTTGGTTAAATTATTCATATGTTGCAAACAAATCACGTACATAAAAACACCGCTCACATTTAGAACGTGGTATTGTTAAGCGATCAGCAACTATTCAACCACTTTACTCCAATATACCGAGTTAAAACCAACCATATTTTTAAATTCTTCAATAGCAACAGTTTTTATTTTTTCATATTTTTTTTTGGTTAAATGTCTTTCTCTGTATTGTTCTTTTTTATATATATATATTTTTTTAAACTCTAAATGTGACTTTAAGTCAAATTTATGAAGACCAGTCACCATTTATTGCTTTATACTTTATTAATAACTATAAATATGATTATACCCATTGTGTAGTTATATTGTATGAGATTTTAAGATTTCTTAGTATTGATGTGTGTGATATGTGCTGAAAGGATATGCAATTTCCTTTTTGTATTTTTATGAAAATAAATGCGTTTTCCGGTTTGTATAAGAAAGTGCGTGCCTTATCAGTATTTTTGTCATTTTTTTTGTGTCAAATTATGAATTGTCAATGATTCTTTTAAAGATTCAAAGCTGTCATATTTATTAAAGTAAAAATTACAAATCTTTATTTATGTATGAATATTTTGAAATTTAAACATGATTAATGTGATCTGAAATTCAGATTTATATTTCATAAGAAAATTTTTTCATTTGGAAAAAAAAAAAATAATTTTCTATGATCTCGAACCAGACTAAAAATACATTTTCGTTTTATTTTATTTTTTAATGAATACAAATTCAAAGTAATTAAAAATATTTGTTAAAATTCAAATTCGATTTCTAACAATTTTTTGTTTGAAATATTTATAAATTGTTACTTTTCATATGAAAATTTTTTTAAAATAAAATTTGAAGTAATAAAAATATAACAAAAAATTTTTTTGTATCTAAAAATTCCATTGTTGGTGCCTTTATAAAAAATATTTTTTTTTTGTATTTACAATAATATTCTATGGACGATGTTCAATATTACAAACAGAATTTTGTAATTTTATTTTGTGTACGTTTCAAATTTAAAAATAAAATAAAAATTACAAAGAAATAAAAAATTAAAATTCATGTCAAACATGCACAAACACTGCTTCTTCTTTCCTCCTTCCCATAAACTATTTTCCGAATTCCCATATAATGCACTGCATTAGTAGGCGCATCCCCTGAGTGTTGGCGTATTATAAAACAAAAAAAAACACAAGGAACAATATCTTGATCCCAACAAAAATAAATGGAATAAAGGAATACTTTTTTTATTGATTCCAAAGTATCATTTAGTTCTGATTTTTCCATCCTAAAGCAGTTCTTATTATATTTTTAACTTTGAATTTCGAATAAAATAATTAAAAAAAATACGGCTCAATTACTGAATGTAAATTAATGAAAGCTTTGTTAACAGCCGAAATGCACTATTTGTACTTTGCACATTTATTTGT
The DNA here is from genome assembly GCA_949748255.1 of Eustalomyia histrio. Lineage (NCBI taxonomy): Eukaryota > Metazoa > Arthropoda > Insecta > Diptera > Anthomyiidae > Eustalomyia > Eustalomyia histrio. Next base: position 132,048,075 of record OX456524.1, on the reverse strand, counting down.
CTATAAATATATTCAGTTGAACCCCGATGGTCATTAGTTGCCAACTACTATGTAACAAACAGTTTAGCTTAAGAAAAATATGTCAAATGACTTATAAGATGAACAATTTTTTAAGTATGCTTGGTTGGTTGAAAAGTTCCTGCGCTCACCAAGAGATGGCACTGCTAGCTCCAAACTTTTTTTTCCTCAAGTTGGTATAACTGTCCTGAGAACACATGCAAAGTTGCAAGTCATTCTGTCATTTCTTTCTTTGTTTACAAGCCATTTCAAGTTGACGTGTCATTGAATTTTTTTAATATAGAAAAAATTGAATATCGTGCAGTCGTTAGATTCTTTGTTTTGAAGGGTTTAAATCAAAGGAAATTTATGAACAATTGTTAGAAGTGTATAAGCAGTCCTCACCTTCAAAACGCACCGTTGAATTTTGGGCTGGTGAGTTTAAACGTGGTCGTACCAGCCTTAAAGGCGATCCACGCGAAGGACGACCAAAAACTGCAACCACAGCAGAAATCATTGAGCAGGTACATAATATGGTTAGTGAAGATCCAAGTTTGACTAAGCGTGAAATTGCTAATGCCATAGGCATCTCAGACGAACGAGTACTCCATATTTTACATGAAGAATTACCTATGAAAAAACTGTTTGAAAAGTTAGTGCCGCACCACACATTAACAATTCAACAAAAACTGGATCGAAAACAAATTTCTCAGCGTAATTTCGAGCGTTTTAAGCCGAATAAAACCGACTTCTTGCGTCGTTTTATAACTATGGATGAGACTTGGAACTACCACCATGATCCTAAATTGAAACAAGAACGTTTACAGTGGACTGAAGCTGGTTGTTCAGCTCCAAAGCAGGTGAACTCGCAACAATCAGCAAAGAAGGTTATGGCATCAGTTTTTTGGGATGCAAAAGGAATTTTGTTGATTGATTACCTTAAGAAAGGTAAAACAATCAACTCTGAATATTTGTGCAGCCTTTTGGATCAGCTGGATGAAAAAATTCGTGAGAAAAGACCTAATTTAAAGAAGAAAAAAAATCATTTTTCATCAAGACAATGCACCTGCTCACAAAAGTGTTTTGACGATAGCTAAATTCAAAGAATTAAAGTACGAATTACTTGAACATCCACCGTATTCACCAGATTTGGCTCCCAGTGACTACTATCTCTTCAGAAATCTCAAACAATTCCTTCGTGGAAAGCATTTTTCGTCGAATGAAGAGGCCATAGCAGCCGTAGACGGTTATTTTGCAGAGCTTCCGGAAAACCATTATAAGGATGGGATAAAATTATTGGAAGATCATTGGAACAAGGGTATTGAGCTTCTAGGAGATTATATTGAATAAAAAAATATATTTCGTTACAAAAACAGTATTCTTTCATTTTCAACCAACCTGTAAATTTGTCAGTTGTATGTATATGCCAGCAAAACTTTGGTAATGGGTGCGATATTCTCATGCGTTACCTTGTAATGATAGCTCGTTACCTTTTTAATTTTTTGCAAGCATAAAGTAATAGGTTACTCATTATTGATTACGTAATATATGATTTATAAATGTAAAGTGATAATTGAAATATTTTTGAAAATCTATTTTTAGATACATTACTTTGTGTTTTTTTGTAAGCAAAAGGGTAATGAATGTTTGTTTTTACACCACTAGCGAAAAAACTAAGCGCAACAATTCATTTAAGTTTAAAGCAATCAAATATTATATGCGTCGATAGCTCAGTGGGTAGAGTTCTTGGCTGGCAACCAGATTTGCCTGTTTCGATTCCCATTCCCATTTGTAATAATTTTTTTTAATAAAAATTTCTCTTTTTAAAAATCTATTTTTGGACACATTACTTTTTTCAAGTAATGGGTACATACATTACTTTGAGGCTCATCGCCTGCAAAATTCATCAATGAAGTAAAGTGTAAAGTAATCCATCGGCCCCTATGGCTATACATTACTTTACCCATTATTTGTGTGGTTTTGCTGGGATATGTTATGAATTATCAACGACCATTAATAGAAAATTTTTTTATTGATCCTAAATACAAAACTGTTAAAATTAATATAAAAAATTCAAAAATTATTTGGGAACATCAAAAGATCTCATTTTTCACTAAACCATAAGAAGGGCTTTTGGTGCAATTAGAAAGGATCGTTTAAGTAATTGTTCACCCTATGTCACTCCTATGTAAAAATCATTGGTTTCGATCCAAATTTTTACTACACCTGAATCAAAATCACTGCTGCTTTTTCTTTTTGCTGCGATACATAACTTGACCCTTCCACAATTATAATTTTTGTTGGCTTTAGATCAGTGATCACCACACACATACATTCACATTTATATTTGTGTTGGTAGTTTGTTTTTGAGCGTAATTTATTTTTTCCCTCACTTTACCAGGGCTGTCAAGATATAATTGTCGCTGTCCCCGAACAAATTCGAAAAAATCTACACAAATCCCTTATTTTATTTTGTACTCAAACAAACAGCAAATGTAAAATAAACATTTAATGAAAGCTTGGAAAGTTCTTTATAAAATTTTTTTATTACAAAAATAAACAACAAAAAAAAACTGTTCTGTAAACCAAATCAGAGTAAATTTCTACGATGTATTAATGTATTTCAAATCGTATATAATAAATTAATTTATGATATGATATTTTAAGTTTAAAAAAAAAAAATAGAAAACGCTGAAACTAAACTAGTTTTCAAAAGAATTCAAACAGAAGCTTTTAATATATAAGTATATACAATTCATAATTATAAAAAGGACGAGTTTTAAAACAAAAAAATAAATGCGTTGGCATAATAAGCACTCAGCTTTGCCGAAGTAATTTTCGGCAAATAAAAAGGCATTCTCCCATTCTACATTAAACATTTTCAGTGTTGTCTAGTACAAGCGATTACACAAAAATAATATAAGATAAAAATGGCAACCCTAAATAAAAGCAGCAAGCGACTACACAACCTGCGCACATGAAATCTCAAATGAGACTAAATGTTTTTATTTAATAAAAAAACAAATTATCTTCTCATGTTCTCTTCATTTGTGTGAGAGCATTCGCATATGTGCGGTGTTTTGGGGATCTCTGCTTTAGATTAGCAGTTTGAACTTGTGTATGATGAAAAGACTATTATCTCTAATATATATGAGTTTTCTAACAAGTTCACCAACTCTCAATCATATGACGCTGCACAACTATTCAAAGATTTATCATCTCGCACAGTTACAGTGTTGCCATAGTTAAAGCCCTTCATCTTTCCAAAGAAAATAACACATTATTTAATAGAAATATCTTCATGAGTGTTGCTTCCCTTAAAAAATATTAACTTTATGACTTTTTGCTCAGAATGTCATAAATATAATCTATGATTTCATATTATCTTCTTTAATAATTAATTACTCATTTAAGTAGTTATAAATTTAAATGAATATGCAAAATTTCTTTAGAAACCCAATATCAAGATTAATTCTTAAGAATTTAATTTTATATATATATATATATTTTTTTTTAAAATCATTAATAGAACACTTTAATGTATTGAAATTAATTTTCAAATAATTACACTGCACAACAATTTCAAACTTTTTCCAAAATTACGGAGTTCCGACGATTGATTCTTGTTAAAGAGACCAAAAAGAATATACGTGTGTCGGCGTTTTGATAGTTTACATCTGAATTTCATTTTAGAGGCGTTTTAAGCTTTCCAGCCCTGACCTGTTTTTGCAGCATATCGGTATATAATTCTATGTTTTCATTACATCTTAGGTGCAGGGTATGTTCAGCAGCTTTGTAGATAATGGTATTACAAATATTTTTGTAGAATACCCTCTAACTCCCCCACATAACGGCATTTTTTGGTTTTATTCTAACAAATTGTAAAAAACATTCCGAAAAAGGGAAAGGGCGGAGATGAAATGTTCTACAAAAATATTGGCCATACAATTCTTCTATACATGTCAGAACACACCAAAACCCAAAACTTAACACAAACACCAAAAACCAATCAAATTCAAGACAGCTCGTCAGATTTCTAGTCAGATTTTGGGATGACCTACATATTATGTAGGTGATCCCAAAATCTGACTTACAGGTTGGTTGAAAAGTTCCTGCGCTCGAAATGAAAGAATACTGTTTTTGTTACGAAATATATTTTTTTATTCCTCCTAGAAGCTCAATACACTTCCAATAATTCCAATAATTTTATCCCATCCCTATAATGGCTTTCCGGAAGCTCTGCAAAATAACCGTCTAGGGCTGCTATTGTCTTTTCATTCGACGAGAAATGCTTTCCACGAAGAAATTGTTTGAGATTTCTGAAGAGATAGTAGTCACTGGGAGCCAAATCTGGTGAATAGGGTGGATGTTCAAGCAATTCGTACATTAATTCTTTGAATTTAGCCATCGTCAAAACACTTTTGTGAGCAGGTGCATTGTCTTGATGAAAAATGATTTTTTTCTTCTTTAAACCAGGTCTTTTCTCACGAATTTTTTCATCCAGCTGATCCAAAAGGCTGCAATAATATTCAGAGTTGATTGTTTTACCTTTCTGAAGATAATCAATCAACAAAATTCCTTTTGCATCCCAAAAAACTGATGCCATAACCTTCTGTGCTGATTGTTGTGAGTTCATCTGCTTTGGAGCTGAACAACCAGTTTCAGTCCACTGTAAACGTTCTTGTTTCAATTTAGGATCATGTTGGTAGTTCCAAGTCTCATCCATAGTTATAAAACGACGCAAGAAGTCGGTTTTATTCGGCTTAAAACGCTCCAAATTACGCTGAGAAATTTGTTTTCGATCCAGTTTTTGTTGAATTGTTAATGTGTGCGGCACTAACTTTTCAAACAGTTTTTTCATAGGTAATTCTTCATGTAAAATATGGAGTACTCGTTCGTCTGAGATGCCTATGGCATTAGCAATTTCACGCTTAGTCAAACTTGGATCTTCACTAACCATATTATGTACCTGCTCAATGATTTCTGCTGTGGTTGCAGTTTTTGGTCGTCCTTCGCGTGGATCGTCTTTAAGGCTGAAACTACCACGTTTAAATTCACCAGCCCAAAATTCAA